>JARNME010000404.1:59003649-59122298 GCA_030179655.1 Scaptomyza flava
TCGGCAGGATTAAAAAAAAAAATTATTTATTGTTATCCTTCGAGAGGATCTGTAGATTATTATTATCCTTTGAGAGGATCTGTAGATTATTATTATCCTTCGAGAGGATCTGTAGGCTTTATTTATTTTTATCCTTCGAGAGGATCTGTAGATTTTATTGATTAGTATCCTTTGAGAGGATCTGTAGATTTTTATTTATTTTATCCTTCGAGAGGATCTGTAGATTATTATTATCCTTCGAGAGGATCGTTGCGTCGCACTGTGATGTGTTCACTTCGGTGACCGGGTCTTGACTACCTACTCTGGGCTCGCGGTCCGCCTTATATAGCGGCTCAGCTCTGTTGGTTGTCGGCAGCGCAGTCCTTATCAAGCTTGGCAGCGCTGCCCTTATAAGTCGTCAGCAGCGCTGCGCTTATTTGGCGTCGGCAGCCTCCGTCGCCCACGGCTGCGGAGGCAACAAAACGTAGACTGCTGCGGCAAAGGGGGGGTCGGGCGCTGAGGGGTTTTCAAGGGACTTGCCAGGGGGTGAAGAGACTATATATATACATTTTGAGGGTTTTGACAACAAAAGGACAGAAAACAAGGACACAAATATCACAGAAATACACAAGGAGGGCGACCCAGGACTCCCCAGGTACTATGCGGTGGTGGGTCTTTAAGCCACAATGATGTTGTGCTCACAAAAAGTGTTTCCAGTGTCCCTGCTCGGGCGCCATCTGTAACGACGTAAATCTGGGGCTGGGGTCGGCGTCTCAGTCGCGCCAGGGTCGCTTACAGAATATTTATAAGTTGCTGGGACACTGGAGGAGCTGTACCGGGGCATACCCAGGGGTAGGGTCAATAGAGGAGGACGTAGGTGAAGAGAGAAGGGAGTCGTGAGCATGCCTTACGCGCTGGCGACGATTTGGGAGTCACTCGAAGGAGTAGGCTGGTTAGTCCAGAGTATTACTCGGAGAACTAACCAACCGTTCCCCGAATGGCCCTTCGTCGCCGACCAGGGCGTCGAGTGTGGTTCTGTGGGCACGGGAGGGTGAGAGTTAAACAGCTAGCTGGTCAGGCTGAGGGTAAGACCCGGAAGCCCGTGCACCAACTGCCTAATCCCATCCACCCGCGCCTGTCACCGGCCGCGTCCTTGAGAATCTCTCGGACGCGTATGAGAGATGCGAGTGAGAGGATTCGTCGCGCACAGAGTAAGACTCGGAATGCGTACTCGCCCCCTCACTCGATCTCCCACAACGGCAACGCCTGGGTATTACCCACTTGTCGCTACACGTGGAACATACTCAAGAGGCAGGCGTCGCAGAATCTAGAGTAAGACTCGGAAGATTCGCTAACATACCCCTCAAGTCTGCCCCACGTGGGCCATTTGGTGAGGCGCACCTAACCACCATTTCTCCACCCGTCGCTACCCATGGGACCCACCCAAGAAGCAGGCGTCGCAGAATCTAGAGTAAAACTCGGAGGATTCGCTTGCGTACTCCTCAGGTCAGCCCCACGGGAGCCACAGGATGAGGTGCTCACTAGCTGAAAAGGGGTAGAGGGGAATAAATAGAATACACAAACACTTCTACGTTTAAATATTTATTTATTTTTATTTAACAATTATCACTACACATGGCCCTAGACCGCACCAAATCTACATGTAGCTGCCTAAGCAACCGTTTTTCGGCCCATCGCAGATGGCTGACACTTACCCAATCTGTGTGTAAATGTACGAACGGTGTGTGTGCTTGTATGTGTGGATGTATAAGCCTGTGTGTCGATGCCGGGTGTGTGTGTGTATTAGCCTGGGGGTGGGTGTAAGCCTGGTGCCTGTGTGTGTGTGTGGATGCCTGTGCGGGTGTGCTTGAGTGTGTGTGCCGGTGTGTGTGTGTATGTGCCTGTGTGTGTGTGCGGGTGTCGATGCCTGGGTGTACGTAAGCCTGGGTGTGCGTGGGTATGCGTGTGTGCCTGTGTGTGTGTGTGTGTGTGCCTGTGTGTGTGTGCGTAAGCCTGGGTGTGCGTGTGTGACTGGGTGTGCGTAAGCCTGGATGTGCGTGGGTGTGTGCGTAAGCCTGGGTGTGCGAGTGTGCCTGGGTGTGCGAGTGTGTGCGTAAGCCTGGGTGTGCGTGTGTGCCTGTGTGTGTGTGCGTAAGCCTGGGTGTGCGAGGGTGCCTGTGTGTGTGTGCGTAAGCCTGGGTGTGCGTGTGTGACTGGGTGTGCGTGTGTGCCTGTGTGTGTGTGCGTAAGCCTGGGTGTGCGTGTGTGACTGGGTGTGCGAGCGTGCCTGGGTGTGCGAGTGTGCCTGTGGGTGTGTGCGTAAGCCTGGGTGTGCGTGTGTGCCTGGGGGTGCGAGTGTGCCGGTGGGTGTGCGCGGTTTTACTGCACTTTTGCTGCCACTCTTTGCAAGTCCTCGCTAGCCGTTGCCTTTGTTGTTGCCTCCGCTGCTGTCGTTGCTGCCGGGTGATGCCACCGATCGTGGCCGTTGTTGCGTTTGCCGTTCTGGTGGTGGTCGCACCCTGTGGTTGTTGTTGTGATAGCCGTTGCGGTGGCGCGCTGTTGTTGCCGGCTGTGGCTGTTGTTGTTGCAGTGGCTGCTGTGGTGCGCTGCTATTGCAGACTGTGGTTGTTGTTGCGGTGGCTGCTGTAGTTGCTACTCCTGTTGTTGTTGTTGTTGCTGTCACTACCGTCGCGAGAACTTTTTACTGTCACGTTTAACATCAAAAACCAGACTCGCAAATCGCAAATATGCAAATCATTTGCTCGCCGTCTTCTTCTTCTCTTTTCTGGGTCCCCACACGTCGTTTCTCGGCTGGTTCCGATAGTGAACCAGCGCTCACTTTCGCGTCGCGCTTGCGCAAATGTGCGCGGAACATGCATGGTACGCACAACACAAGGTAACATATATGACGTCACGGACGGAAGACATAAATGTGCGGTAGTTTTCTGCTACCTCACACTGTAATTTCAAAACATATATTAAATAGAATTTGTAACACTTATAAATAAACCTAAACACGCTCAGCATTAACGTATTTGTGTATGCGCGTACCAAAGCACATACATACATATGGTCTGCGCGTGTAAGTAAGATGAAGCCTCTTAAGAAGGCCAAGCCAGCGTGAGACCGTTAACCAACGGGAAACACTGCGCTTACACTTTTGCCAAATATATGAGTACAATATCTCTCCCGCTCTTTGTAGCTGTTAACTGATAACCAACAAGTATGAAGCTCTTATCGAGTCGTCATGAGGCCAAATTCTAACTGCCAGTTGGAGTATGAAATCGTGGCGACACCTCTCTCACAGAGCGCTGTTGTAGACTTTTTTCTCTGCCAGTGCATTTCGTGCCCGGTTTTCAAGCCACTCGGCTTGCCGACTGTGTTACGCCTTTTTTCCCTCATAGCACAGCCAGCCAGTCATACTGTGTGTATGCGCCAGTAGCCAGCGTTTTTGCAGCGCGCAGACCCTAGTTTTTTGGGCTGATCGCCTGTTATGCTTCATATTATCGTATGGTATGCCTCATAGCACAGCCAGCCAGCCATACTGTGTGTATGCGCCATTAGCCAGAGATATTGTAGCGCGCAGACCCTAGTTTTTTGGGCTGATCGCCGGCTATCACATGCTTATGAGCATGTGTATTCTTCATATGATCATATGGTATGCCTATATGCCTATACTAACTTGAAGCTATACAGCTACAAGACAATTCATCGGATGCACCAAGCTTCCATGACGTCGCCAATCTTCGGAAAGGCCATCGATAGCAAGAGAAAGCAGAATCCTGGAGCGGGTGCACCCTCAATCAAGAGGAGTAAGGGTGTGGTGACGACGCAGGTTTTGACCTACACTCAAGCCACGGATGAACCAGGGCCGGAGAGTGCCACGAAAGCTCCCCCAAGCAAAGAGAGTGAAAGAGAAAAATGGACCACGGTACGGAAGGAGAAAAATAAGGAGAGCAACCCTGGCAAGAGACGCATGGCGGAGAAAAGCAGACCAGACGCCATAGTCATATCTGCTAAAGGAGAGGCAAGTTACTCTTAAATACTTCGAAAGGTGAAGTCAGATGGAACGCTAAGCGGTGTTGGCCAGGCGGTTTCCAAAATCAGGAGAACCCAAAAAGGTGAGCTCCTGATCCAGCTGAGCAAATCTTGAGGGGGCACATCGGCGATTAGGAACCTTCTTGGTGAGTCCCTCGGGGAGCAAGCGGAAGTAGGGGCACTCTCACAGCGAGTCACAGTCGAGTGCACGGATTTGGACGAAATCACAACTAAGGAGGACATATGCGATGCCTTGAAAAATCAGCTGCATAAAGAAGCTATCTTGGTGGAAGATATCCATTTAAGAAAGGCTTACGGTTCGACGCAGACGGCTTCCATCAAGCTGCCTGTGAACGAAGGTAGGAAGGCTCTTGCCGCTGGAGTCGCGAAGGTCGGTTGGGCTGTTTCCCGAATAAGGGCATGGATTACAGTCAAGAGTTGCTTCAAATGCATTGAGCTCGGCCAATTTGCAAGGGAATGCAAAAGCACGGTGGACAGGTCTAAGCAATGCCGTAGATGCGGACAAGAAGACCACACCGACCGAGAAGACCGCACAGGCACTTCTGATGCAGTCGGCAAGGGAGAAGCATACTGACATAGCTCTTATCTGCGAGCCATTCAAAAGGATACCAGGGACCGGATGGGTAGCCAGCAGAGACGGTAAGGCAGCAATTTGGTCCGTAAACACGCCACCCCGAGAAGTCAATACAGATCACAACGGATTTGTTAGGGCACGGATAAGCAGCGTTACATTCTACAGCTGTTACGCACCTCCAAGCTGGGGACTGGGAGAGTTCAAAAACATGCTGGAAGAAATCGTGCATGATGCACGCGGACGATCCCCGAAAGTTATAGCTGGCAACTTCAACGCATGGGCAGTAGATTGGGGCAGCAGAGAAACAAGACCAGGGGCTTCTGCTTTTTGGAAGAGTTCTTTGCACTGGATGTAATTCTCATGAATGATGGGAAATCGCTTACTTACCGAAAATTTGGTAGTGACTCTATAATTGACCTAACCCTGATGTGCTGCTCGTTAGGAAGGGGGGGTCAAATGGAAAGTAAGTGAAGAGTTCACATTCAGTGACCACCAGGCCATTTACTATGAACTGCGCAGAAGCTCGGCAAAGATTGGGTGGCCCAAGCTAACAGGACCGAAGTCGAGAGATAGCTGTCTGGACGAGCATACTTTTGTGGACCTGCTAAACTATCTGGAATGGGAAAGTGGCCCTGCAGAAACCTAGCTGATGCTTGTGACGCATCCATGCCTAGGCGGAAACAAAGCAGGCGTGGATCACCTTGCTACTGGTGGAATGACGAGATTAGCCAGCTGAGGAAAAAGTGCATACGTGCAAGGCGACTCTTCCAAAGAGCCAGAGATCGCCCGGACTTTGACCGCAGAGCCGAGTACTTCCGGAGGGCTAAGCGGGATTCGAAGCATAGCATCAAGCGCAGTAAAGCCAAATGCTTTGGCCAGATATGTGAAGAGGCCGACATCAAACCCTGGGGGACGGCCTATAATGTGGTAACCAAGAAAGTAAAGAGCCAAACCACGTCAAGGACCAAATGCCCAGTGGAGCTACGGAAAATCGTAGTGGCCCTGTTTCCACAGCACCCCCGGGTGCAAATGGAAAGCCCCACATTTGACTCGGAGCACATAAGTCCAGTGACGACCGACGAGGTGACTGCGGCAGTTAGACAGATGGGTGACCAAAAGAATCCAGGGCCCGATGATATACCAAACAAAGTGCTAAAGCTTGCAATCGCCGCGAAGTCCCAGGAATTTGCGCACACCTACACTCACTGTTTACAGGAGGGAGTATTCCCACGAGTATGGAAAGCCCAGCGACTCATCCTGCTGCTAAAAGGAGACAAACCAGTCGAAGAACCCTCGGGCTTTAGACCGATTTGTCTGCTTGACACGGTGGGAAAGGTTCTGGAGAAAATTATCTACGCAAGACTGCTAACGATACTGGACGCCAGACATGCACTTTCGGAATCCCAATACGGATTCCGCAAGGCGCGGTCAACGGTGGACGCGATCAAGGCAGTGTTCGACATCGCAACAAAAGCGATAGAAGGGACACGATGGAGATGGGGCGACAAGGAATATTGCGCAGTAGTAACGCTGGATATTCGGAACGCGTTCAACTCGGCGAGCTGGACGCGCATCCTGAATGCCCTAAAAAGAATTAGAATACCGGCTTACTTAATGAGAATTATAGCGAGTTATTTTTCAGACAGGACTTTGGAATACGACACAGAGAAGGGACTTAAACGATATAACGTCACTGCAGGTGTTCCACAGGGCTCAATATTGGGACCCCTTCTGTGGAACGTGATGAACGACGAATTTCTTAGACTGCACCTACCACAGGGATGTAAGCTTATTGGGTTTGCAGACGACCTAGCCCTCGTGGCGGTGGCAAAACATATTCGAGAAGTAGAAGAGGCAGCTAACGGAGCTATTAAGATAATAACATCATGGATGCGGGACGCAAGCCTGGAACTGGCAGAGCACAAGACCGAGGCAGTTCTCATAACGAGCAGGAAAAAAACTGAATTTATGGAGGTGGAGGTTGGTATTGTTACCATCAGATCAAAGCCATACAATAAGTATCTTGGAGTCATGCTGGACAACAGGCTGTGTTACCGGCCTCATATCGAGTATGTCGGTAAGAAAGCAGCAAAATTGCAAGCAGCTCTCTCCCGTATGTTGCCAAACCTGGGACTACCCAGGGGTGCAAGGCGACTACTTCTTGGAAAAGTAGTGGCGTCAGTTGCTTTGTATGCTGCACCGATCTGGGCTGCAGCCCTGGACCGAAATACTACCCATCGGAGGAAGCTGGCAGCGCCGTATCGATTAAGCGCACTACGGGTGATCTCTGATTCTGTACGGTTTCTGATGACGCAGCACTTGTGTTAGCGAACATGATGCCTGTGGACCTGCTCGCTCGCGAGATGATGGAAATCCACGCCTAGCGGGATTGTGTGGGAGGCATCGCACCGCCTGAAGCTGTTAGGAGGTCAGAGAGACAGGCGTCCCTGGCCTTGTGGCAGGCCAGATGGACCTTCTCAACCAAAGGTAGATGGACGCATAGGCTCATCCCAAGAATCCAGGAGTGGATAGAACGAGTGGATCTACTAACTTCCATCTGACGCAGTTCCTTACCGGCCACGGAGGGTATAGGAAATACTTGTTTAAGTACAGGCAAGGAGACGCCGCAATGTTCGGTCTGTCTGGGCTGTGCGGAAGATCCTGAGCATGTCCTGTACCACTGCCCGAGATATCTAGCAGGAGCAACACCTCTACCATTAGTGGAAGAGCTGGTGTCGTACATGTTGGAATCCGACTCGAACTGGAATGCGGTAGTCCAGAGGATCGTTTGCATCCAGAAGGATCTCCGTAGGTGCGAAAGAGAGCGACGTGAAGCACTGAGCGATACTTATGTAGAAAGAAGGATGGTCCGAGAACTGGATGAATAAGCAGACGGCCTTTTTAGGCATCCCATCCCCGCGAAGTTATACTTAATCGTAATCCCTTGGGGGTGAGGCGCGTTGTTGTGTAGGGTGTGTTTAGTACGTGGAAATCGTGCTTACACACACATACACACAGACACACACACACACACACACAGACACACACACCAACACACACAAACATGCACACTTACAGACTAACATAGCGGACTTCTTTAATAAGCGAATGAACTGACGAATGATAAACCCAAGTTCATAGAGTTAACCCAAATTCAATTCAATTCTTACAACGCTACTCTTACAGCGCGATTTTTACAAAAAATGTTATGCATGCAAATTTTTTCAAATATTACTGTTTAATTTGAAAAAGGTTTTCTTGCCTAAATAAAATTCTTTGCATTTTGCTCATACTTTGATACCTATCTTTTTTATAGCATTGCCACCCTACACTTGAACATGTATTAACAGAGTGGAAATCAATAACGTAATTGTGTAGTCTCTTGTCAAACATTTTAAGAGCTTTTAATATAATGTTTTACAACAGTGAGCAGCAACGAGTGTGAAATTTTTATACTCGTTACCGAAGGTGTCCGTCCTTCTGTCCGTCTGTATGTTCGCAAGTTTTTTCCACACCCTTCAAGCTAGAAACTCTCTTTATCTATGGGATAGTAAATTAAAGTGTCAAGATGGAAGCTCTACGATAACTGGGGGGCTAGAAAATCGATAAATTCGATAACTCAAAACCGATAAATCCACATTTTTCGCATATTTACCAACTTTGGTAAGCGGATTGCTACTAACAATACCAAAAAACTGCATCAAAAATTTTGGAGCCGCGCTTACCCATTCCGCCCCTAACACCCCCCTTCCCCCCACCCCCACCAATGCGCAATTTGTGCGCATCGCTGCATAACTGCATGGTAGTTGCGATGGCAAAATAGTTGGAAAGTGTCATAGATCTAAAAACAAGAAAGAGTATGAATGACCAGCAATGCAAGACTGATATTTGTCTGCCTATTTTACTAAACGCTTGTTTATTTTTCTGTTCCCCTGTACCTGCAAATGCACAACCAGAACCAAAAATGATATTTTACTGCCTTGGAAATATTGTTTTTCTTATTTTTCTTAGGTTTTTGTAGGCAAAATACACCAAATTTAATTGATAATAGAGAAAAGTCAATGGCAAATGCTACGCATACATTAAAATAGCCATATGTAGCTATACAAATGCACACACACATATGCTTATGGTACCCAGCACAAACAAAATAACTATAATTGCTACAAAGCCTATATCCCAGCAAAACTGCAAACATATGGGAATATATATGTATGGGGATATAGTGCTATGAAGATATGGCAACGTCGCAAAACTGATTATGATACCCAGCCCAAACAAAATGGCAAAAATCACTTCAAAGCCCAGGTCCACCAAAACTGCAAAGCATTTGAAAACGCACATTCATATAAAAAAATATGCATGTTGATATGAATACACATTTGTGTATTGCTGCTTCCAGCTAGGTCACAAGAACGAAAAGGAAGGAGGCATACCATATGATCATATGAAGAATACACACGCTCATAAGCATGTGATAACAGGCGATCAGCCCAAAAAGCAAGGGTCTGCGTGCTGCAAAATCGCTGGCAACTGGCGCATACACACAGTATGGCCGGCTGGCTGTGCTATGAGTAAAAAAAGGCTTGAAAATCAGGCACGAAATGCGCTGGCAGAGAAAAACGTCTACAACAGCGCTCTCTCTTCGGTATCGAGTATAAAAATGTGGATTTCTGGTAAGGTTTTTGCGTAGAGGCCCCATTGTGCTTAATTTCACTTTGTAATAGAATTCGAACAATATCTGTGAATATCGGTTAGTTTTATGGGTATGCATTCAACTAAGCTGACGTTGATATGGTAAAGTGAATACAAAAGTGCATGTAAGCCGAATTTGGCTTTTGTTTGTAGCTCTTCTTGTATTTAGTTTGAATCATTGCTCTTTTATATAACCAAAAAAAAAAACACATGTGCATATATATTTAAAAACAAGTGGAAACGTTGCAGTCGGACGCAACCGACTGCGGTATACTCGATACCAGTATTAAAAATTTTGATGCCCATCCATGTGGGATGTCAATTGCTATCTTCATACCAAATTTTGGTGACTCTAGCTCAAAGTTTGTAAAATTGGGGAAAGGGGGGCTGGGGGCGGTATGGTTGGGAGTGGCATCCAAATTTTTGCTGCAGATCCTTGTGGAATGTCAAATGCTACCTTCATACCAAATTTGGTGACTCTAGTTCGAAGCATGTAAAAGGTGGTGACAGGGGGGCTATGGGGCTTGGGGCGGTATGGGTGGGCGTGGCATTCAAATTTTTGCTGCCGATCCATGTGGGATGTCAATTGCTACCTTCATACCAAATTTGGTGACTCTAGCTCAAAGTTTGTATAAGGTGGGGAAAGGGGGGCGGAATGGATGGGCTAGGCTCCAAAACTTTGATTCAGATTGTTGGGGGTCGTTGCCAGCTATCTTCCTACCAAATTTGGTGGCTCTAGCTCCACTACTCTGGAATATACACGCATTCCCGTTTTTGACGAAGCGTTGGGGCAGATGGGGGTGGCTAGGGCGGTATTGGTGGGCGTGGCATCCAAACTTTTGGTGCAGTTTTTGGGGGGTCATCATCAGCTAAATTGGCACCAAATTTGGTGGCTCTAGCTAAAAAACTGTGGGAGATATAGGCTTTTTTTACTTTAAAATGCGGGAGGTCTGGGGGCGGAATGGGGGGGCGTGGCTCCTAAATTTTTGATGCAGTTTTTCGGGGGTTGCTAGTAGCTATCTTCTTACCAAATTTGGTAGTTCTAGCTGTAAGGGTGTGTGAAATATGCGGATTTATCGTTTTTGAGTTATCGAATTTATCGATTTGCCAGCCCCCCAGTTATCGTAGAACCCCAATCTTGACACTTTAATATACTACCCCATAGATAAAGAGAATTGGAAAGTTTCAAGTACTTGCTTGAAGGGTGTGGAAAAAACTTGCACACATACGGACGGACAGACGGACAGACACCATGACGGACATTGCACAAAACCAATATACTCTTTACCTTCGGTATCGAGTATAAAAAGAGTTATATTTTGAAAAAAGTATTTACTACACAACTAAAGCAGTGCAATTCATTTGATAGGCTGTTGACAATAGGGGGACAAATGAACGATGGTTTTAAGTCATGATTGCACTGTGAATGTTGAGTCACCAACTATTTGGGTCATAGCTAGAGGAAACGAGCTTTTAAGTCCAACCAGGCTAAAATTTGTGTATCTTGATATTCCACGGTCTATAGTCCAGCTAAAAATACACACCCATATTATGTTAGCCACCCAGTTTCCTCAACCTCAGCGGTAAAAAACTAACAAAAGTTATTAGCTTGGCCTATCAAAACGTTAGAGGCCTTAACAGTTAACTTGCTAAATATTATGTTAACAGCCTATCCTTTGATTCACATATAGTTGCACTTACAGAAACCTGGCTAAAAACCGATATTTCTGATTATTCCGTTTTTCCTTCTAATTATAACTTGTGCAGATGCGATCGCACTTCCCGCAAGGGGGCGGTGTTCTCATTGCTGTTGACTCTTGTTTTTCCTCTGAACAGATTTATTCTCACGTTCTTCCGGACATAGAGTTTTTATGTGTTAAAATATTACTAAACTAACGGCCGGTTCACTTTATGTAACTTGTTCTTATATTCCTCCTCATTCTGATACTAACATTTACTCATCCCATCTATGTGCCCTGCAACTTGTTTCGTCATTGTTGACAGATATAGATAATCTGATAGCGGTTGGTGATTTTAATCTGTCACATGTTGTATGGTCTGTGAATGATACATCTTCGGCGGTATTACCAGTCACTTCTGATAATTTTATCGATGGCCTACTGGAGTTAGGACTATCGCAAGTTAACAGGGTGCATAACTGTAGTGGTAGAATGTTGGACTTAATGCTTGTTTCGGACTCAGATTGCAGTAATGCTTGTAGAATACCCCCTCTAGTGCTTCCGGAAGATACCTGCCATCGAAATTCTTAATCCTAGTTCAGTATCTAATCAAAAAAAAATAAAACTAACTTTACTAAATTATACCATCTTCTTCAACATACTAATTGGTCTCGCCTTTATTCTTGTAGTGATATAGAAACTGTCATTGCCATATTTTATGGGACCTTGAATTCGCTTTTGGATTTTTGGGTTCCCTCACTTGTTCTTCAAGTGATAATAAACCACCTTGGTTTACGAGGGAACTATCGAAATTGAAAAATGCGAAGACAAGATCATATAAAAACTTTAAAAAATCGGGAACTACTTTAGATGTATCTTCGTATTTAAATCTAGTTTTCTTTCTGTTAACACATCTTGTTATAATAATTATCTTAATCGTTGTAGACTTAACTTTTCACGTGACACTTAACAGTTTCATAATATTGTTAGCTCAAAACGTAAGTCTTCTTGTTTGCCATCCTCAGTATATCTTAATGATACTAAAGCAAGTTCTGATCAGGCAGTAGCCAATCTATTACCTGAGTGTTTTCAGTCAGTATACTCATCGAATTTATATAGTAGTAGTTATTCCTATCATTTTCAAGTTCAAACGTCAAATTGCATATATGTCCCAGTAATAACTGAGTCTACACTCCTGAGTAAATTTAACTCTATCAAATCTGGCTACTTGCCTGGTCCTGATGGAGTGCCAGGTTATATACTTAGACCCCTTTTACACGGTGAAGTTTTTGCGTCTGAAGCATTCGTTTGCAGGCAAAGGGTGTAGAGGGGTTACAGCTGCAAGCAATGCTTCATTACTTGTGAAGCAATGATATATTTTTCTCATTTTGCTTTGCCTTATTTCGATTGCATGTAAACACAGAGTTGCACAGTGTTTGATGTGAATAATAAAGTTATCGATACGAAATATCGCACAAGCCAATATTAGCACCAATAGTAAATACATTGTTTTGGTTAAGAAATTATTATTATTAAGAAAACGCTGCATGAAAAAACTTCTTCGTGTAAATGCGACCAGATTCGCAAAGATATTTTAAAACAGATTGAAAAAAAACTGCATGAAAAAACTTCATCGTGTAAAAGGGGTCTTAGATACTGCGCGGATTCACTTTGTAACCCTAAAATAAATTATTTAACTTGTCTGTTGACTCAACTGTGTTTCATGATATATTGAAGGAATCCTTTATAATTCTACTCCATAAAAATTCTTCAAAGTCAAACGTTAAAAATTATAGGAGTATATCCAAGTTGTCTGCCATTCCAAAAGTCTTTGAAAAATTATATGTTCTCAACTGCAACAAGGATGTAGTTCAATTATATCGCCTTATCAACACGGTTTTGTCTACTACCACAAACCTTCTTGGTTCTTCTCACTTCATACCAAATTTGGTGACTCTAGCTCAAAGTTTGTATAAAATGGGGAAAGGGGGGCTGGGGGCGGTATGGTTGGGCGTGGCATCCAAATTTTTTCTACAGATCCTTGTGGAATGTCAAATGCTACCTTCATACCAAATTTGTTGACTCTAGCTCAAAGTATGTATAAGGTGGGGAGAGAGGGCTTTGGGCTGGGGCGGTATGGTTGGGCGTGGCATCCAAATTTTGCTGCAGATCCTTGTGGAATGTCAAATGCTACCTTCATACCAAATTTGGTGACTCTAGTTCGAAGCATGTAAAAGGTGGTGACAGGGGGGCTATGGGGCTTGGGGCGGTATGGGTGGGCGTGGCATTCAAATTTTTGCTGCCGATCCATGTGGGATGTCAATTGCTACCTTCATACCAAATTTGGTGACTCTAGCTCAAAGTTTGTATAAGGTGGGGAAAGGGGGGCGGAATGGATGGGCTAGGCTCCAAAACTTTGATGCAGATTGTTGGGGGTCGTTGCCAGCTATCTTCCTACCAAATTTGGTGGCTCTAGCTCCACTACTCTGGAATATACACGCATTCCCGTTTTTGACGAAGCGTTGGGGCAGATGGGGGTGGCTAGGGCGGTATTGGTGGGCGTGGCATCCAAACTTTTGATGCAGTTTTTGGGGGGTCATCATCATCTATCTTGGCACCAAATTTGGTGACTCTAGCTAAAAAACTGTGGGAGATATAGGCTTTTCTGATTTCTAAATGCGGGGGGGCTGGGGGCGGGATGGGTGGGCGTGGCTCCAAAACTTTGATGCAGTTCTTTTGGGGTCGTTACCAGCTATCTTCCTACCAAATTTGGTGGCTCTAGCTCCACTACTCTGGAAGATACACGCATTCCCGTTTTTTACGAAGCGTTGGGGCATCAGGGGGTGGCTAGTTCGGTATTGGTGGGCGTGGCATCCAAACTTTTGGTGCAGTTTTTGGGGGGTCATCATCAGCTAAATTGGCACCAAATTTGGTGGCTCTAGCTAAAAAACTGTGGGAGATATAGGCTTTTTTGACTTTAAAATGCGGGGGGTCTGGGGGCGGAATGGGGGGGCGTGGCTCCTAAATTTTTGATGCAGTTTTTCGGGGGTTGCTAGTAGCTATCTTCTTACCAAATTTGGTAGTTCTAGCTGTAAGGGTGTGTGAAATATGCGGATTTATCGTTTTTGAGTTATCGAATTTATCGATTTGCCAGCCCCCCAGTTATCGTAGAACCCCAATCTTGACACTTTAATATACTATCCCATAGATAAAGAGAATTGGAAAGTTTCAAGTCTCTTGCTTGAAGGGTGTGGAAAAAACTTGCACACATACGGACGGACAGACGGACAGACACCATGACGGACATTGCACAAAACCAATATACTCTTTACCTTCGGTATCGAGTATAAATAGAGTTATATTTTGAAAAAAGTATTTACTACACAAATAAAGCAGTGCAATTCATTTGATAGGCTGTTGACAATAGGGGGACAAATGAACGATGGTTTTAAGTCATGATTGCACTGTGAATGTTGAGTCACCAACTATTTGGGTCATAGCTAGAGGAAACGAGCTTTTAAGTCCAACCAGGCTAAAATTTGTGTATCTTGATATTCCACGGTCTATAGTCCAGCTAAAAATACACACCCATATTATGTTAGCCACCCAGTTTCCTCAACCTCAGCGGTAAAAAACTAACAAAAGTTATTAGCTTGGCCTATCAAAACGTTAGAGGCCTTAACAGTTAACTTGCTAAATATTATGTTAACAGCCTATCCTTTGATTCACATATAGTTGCACTTACAGAAACCTGGCTAAAAACCGATATTTCTGATTATTCCGTTTTTCCTTCTAATTATAACTTGTGCAGATGCGATCGCACTTCCCGCAAGGGGGCGGTGTTCTCATTGCTGTTGACTCTTGTTTTTCCTCTGAACAGATTTATTCTCACGTTCTTCCGGACATAGAGTTTTTATGTGTTAAAATATTACTAAACTAACGGCCGGTTCACTTTATGTAACTTGTTCTTATATTCCTCCTCATTCTGATACTAACATTTACTCATCCCATCTATGTGCCCTGCAACTTGTTTCGTCATTGTTGACAGATATAGATAATCTGATAGTGGTTGGTGATTTTAATCTGTCACATGTTGTATGGTCTGTGAATGATACATCTTCGGCGGTATTACCAGTCACTTCTGATAATTTTATCGATGGCCTACTGGAGTTAGGACTATCGCAAGTTAACAGGGTGCATAACTGTAGTGGTAGAATGTTGGACTTAATGCTTGTTTCGGACTCAGATTGCAGTAATGCTTGTAGAATACCCCCTCTAGTGCTTCCGGAAGATACCTGCCATCGAAATTCTTAATCCTAGTTCAGTATCTAATCAAAAAAAAATAAAACTAACTTTACTAAATTATACCATCTTCTTCAACATACTAATTGGTCTCGCCTTTATTCTTGTAGTGATATAGAAACTGTCATTGCCATATTTTATGGGACCTTGAATTCGCTTTTGGATTTTTGGGTTCCCTCACTTGTTCTTCAAGTGATAATAAACCACCTTGGTTTACGAGGGAACTATCGAAATTGAAAAATGCGAAGACAAGATCATATAAAAACTTTAAAAAATCGGGAACTACTTTAGATTTATCTTCGTATATAAAACTAGTTTTCTTTCTGTTAACACATCTTGTTATAATAATTATCTTAATCGTTGTAGACTTAACTTTTCACGTGATACTTAACAGTTTCATAAATTTGTTAGCTCAAAACGTAAGTCTTCTTGTTTGCCATCCTCAGTATATCTTAATGATACTAAAGCAAGTTCTGATCAGGCAGTAGCCAATCTATTACCTGAGTGTTTTCAGTCAGTATACTCATCGAATTTATATAGTAGTAGTTATTCCTATCATTTTCAAGTTCAAACGTCAAATTGCATATATGTCCCAGTAATAACTGAGTCTACACTCCTGAGTAAATTTAACTCTATCAAATCTGGCTACTTGCCTGGTCCTGATGGAGTGCCAGGTTATATACTTAGACCCCTTTTACACGGTGAAGTTTTTGCGTCTGAAGCATTCGTTTGCAGGCAAAGGGTGTAGAGGGGTTACAGCTGCAAGCAATGCTTCATTACTTGTGAAGCAATGATATATTTTTCTCATTTTGCTTTGCCTTATTTCGATTGCATGTAAACACAGAGTTGCACAGTGTTTGATGTGAATAATAAAGTTATCGATACGAAATATCGCACAAGCCAATATTAGCACCAATAGTAAATACATTGTTTTGGTTAAGAAATTATTATTATTAAGAAAACGCTGCATGAAAAAACTTCTTCGTGTAAATGCGACCAGATTCGCAAAGATATTTTAAAACAGATTGAAAAAAAACTGCATGAAAAAACTTCATCGTGTAAAAGGGGTCTTAGATACTGCGCGGATTCACTTTGTAACCCTAAAATAAATTATTTAACTTGTCTGTTGACTCAACTGTGTTTCATGATATATTGAAGGAATCCTTTATAATTCTACTCCATAAAAATTCTTCAAAGTCAAACGTTAAAAATTATAGGAGTATATCCAAGTTGTCTGCCATTCCAAAAGTCTTTGAAAAATTATATGTTCTCAACTGCAACAAGGATGTAGTTCAATTATATCGCCTTATCAACACGGTTTTGTCTACTACCACAAACCTTCTTGGTTCTTCTCACTTCGCTTGTTATCAAAGGGTTTCAGGAAGAAATGCAAACTGACGTTGCTTACACCGATTTTAGTAAGGCATTTGATTCTGTTAGTCATTCTCTGTTGCTTCATAAATTAAATATTATTGGATTTTCATCAAAACTGTTATTGTGGCTTTCGGAGTACTTGTGTGGTCGTACACAAAAAGTAGTTTTTAAATCGTCTGTTTCTTAACCTGTTTTAGTTACCTTTGTTGTACCCCACGGTAGTCACCTTGGACCTTTGCTATTTAATTTGTTTATTAAAGATCTTCCAGCTGTTATTACTAACTATTTTGTATACATGTTTTCTGATGATTTGAAGCTATGTTTCCCCTTTAATGATGCTTCCCTGAGTAATTTACTACAGTCGGATTTGGGTGCGTTGTCAGCCTGGTGCCGTACTAACTTACTAAATTTAAATTGTTCTAAATGTAAAGTTATGTCTTTTTCTGTGGCGACAATGCCATGTCGAGAATGCCGAACACGTCCTACTTCACTGCGGACGATTCACCGGGCATCGCAGCGATCTGGAGAGGGTTTTAGGCTGTAGCATCGAGGTGGGCAGTCTCGTGTCACTGATGCTGGTCAGCGACGCCAACTAGCTGGCGTTCAGCGCGTTTGCGGCGGCAGTCATGACGGATCTACGCAAGGCTGAGCGAGAGCGTAGAGGACAAGTAGAATAGGTGGAATTCGGCAGTAGCGACGGAATACCTCACGGCCGTACCGCTACTGCAAGATTCCGCTTACGTATACCTTACCCTATTATAAGTATACATATATATTACTTAGATAAGAAATAAATGAAAAAAAAAACACACACACACACACACACTCACAAGGTGGTTTTTTTTTTCATTTGATTTCAATTTATTATAAGTCAAGAGGAATCGTTCAGTTACTTCTGTACATAACCTAATGGGTAGCTTAAAAATTTAGTATGGGATCGTGTTATGATGCCTTAAGAATAGAATAAATAAGTATATTAGTGTTAGGATACCCTGCGGGTAGGGAGATCACTGGGATGCGTTCTCTTCAGTCTTCGGAGGGAGATAGGGTCAACGAGATCATTCGCCAATGGATTCGGGTGGGATACAAGTCTGTCAGCATATTGGCTGCTGTGAAAGTTAATTTGGTCCCCAAATGGAATGAGTTTCAGGTACCTTTCAATGACGCGATTTGTCACGTACCATGGAAGCCCAGATGCGTGACGTGTAGCTCGCGATTGGACTACTCTGAGTCTGTTGAGCTGGCTTTTAGCAGCAGTTCCCCACACTTGGATGGCGTAGGTCCAACTCGGGGCTAAAATGGCTTTTATCAAAAGAGCCTTAGTTGCCATCTGAAGCTTACTAGAGCGGAAAAGCCAGCTGAGCCTTTTTAGTTTACCCAAGGATTTCGTTTTAACTGCCGTAATTTGGGCCCTCCAAGTCGGTGTCCGATCCAGATGGACTCCAAGGTAGCAGTGAGATGTGACGCTGATAATGTTATTTCGGTCAAAGACAAGACCTGTGCAGGTTCCGCGCCGCAAAGAAAAAGTAACACACGCTGATTTGGAGCAGTTAATGGCCACATTCCATTTGGAAATCCAATGCTCAATGGCAGCCACTCCTGGACCGCATTGGATGCAGTTTGCAGTGATGAATGAGACGCGAGCATGGCGGTGTCATCAGCATAAGTGGCCAAGAGCAGCTGAGCTGGGGAGGCTTCATCGGTGTTGCTTACGGGGTGTGGGATATCCGCGGTGTACAGGGTGTTCAAGAAGGGTCCAAGCACACTTCCCTGTGGAACCCCGGCATGTATCTGTTCCAGGCAGGACAGAGAATCTCGTACTGCAACGTCGCACAGTGGCGCCATTTGAGTTTTTTCGTAGCAAAAATCATAACTTTTGAACCTATTTTTTTTTTTTTTTTTTTTTTTTGTTGGGTGTCATTTAATTTTTTGTTATTATAATTTTTAACAACTTAAATTAAACTTAAAATTACGTGTGCTAAGCAACTTATAATACAATATAAGTATGGTGTTTGTAGTGTACACATTTAACCTATAACTCTGTTGGGCAAGTCGATGGGGTGCACCCTTCTAAGACGTCTTCTTGAGCGTTGCCTGAGGAGCCTTCTAGCTAGTGCGTTTGGCTGACCACCCAAACGTTGGTGGTAGGCTGCCGATTGCCGGGCGATTATGTCGCCCACTTTATCTACATTTAGATCTCTCTCTATCTGAGTTGTACGGACGTACCATGGGGCACCAGTGAGCATTCTTAAGGACTCTCACCTTGTTTAGGTGTGATTTTGCGGCGATACCGTAAACTTGAATTCCATAACGCCAGACTGGTGCAATGACGGTTTTGTAAAGCAGTAATTTATTTCTGAGAGACAGTTTGTTCTTGCAGGTTAGTAGCCAGTACAGTTTTTGGCTTCTTTTTGAACCAAATCAGATAATCGATCAACTTAAAAAGCATCTGATAGATAATTAATCAACCTATAAAATGAATTGAAATTGAATTCTACGATTTTTGAGTGCCTATTTATGGGTATGCAAAGTTGAAACTTGTGAAAAAACCAATTTTACGGGAAGGAAAAAAATATTATTTAAATTTTTTGATTTTTATTGTTTCATTTTAATGGCTTGTGTAATTTAAAATTAATATTATAATAATTAATAATCATTTTTTTTTTTTTTTAAATATTCATCACAATCCGTAAAAGATGGTATATCTAAAAGAGTAATCATCTCTGAACTATAAATATTTTCTAACTCTTTTCGTGACTTAACATGCCTCAGTGATGAAATAAGTGGATCTGAAGATGCTGCTAGCATGTTGAAGAGGTCCTCATTTTGTCTCACCCTTGATGCTTTGAAAGTGTTTAGCAATCTGTATTTTTTATAAAATTTATTTAATGATTCCTGTGCTTCTTCAGAAAGCTCTCCAATTGGCAAAGACTGATACTCAATTATATTTTTGCCATGCGCCAATATTTTATGGACTGTCGGGGTCAACTTTTTCTGCGGATATAATTCTGCTAAAAGTGATGCTGTTTTTGAAGCATATTCTCCATACTTGGCAGAATCAACTTTTTCTTTGCAGTTCAAAACATTTAAGATCGTTCCCAATCTCTTAACGATTTGGTTGATTATCCCTGTGATTTGAGTTACAGCTTCATCATTTTCAAAAAATCTCCTTGAAGTGTTTCCATCGTTTGAGTTCCGTATCCGTACTTGGGGCAGTCTACTTTAAGTCCAACTTGTTTGAAAAACGCATCCTGTATTCGTTTCTTTCTGATATTTTCCTTATCTTTGTTTGATGTGTTTTCTACAAAGTTTTCATCCTCTTGTGGAAGCGTATACGCTAATTTCAGCAAGAACTCCATACACCTTATTCTTGCATGCAAGAGTGAGATCCCAAACTCATAATTTCAGAGATTATGATTTTTTTAAATATATAGTCTAATCTACTACCTGATAGATACCGCTTGGATCAAGGGTTCAAGAAAAGAGTTAGCTTTCATGCCTGCAAAATTTACCTAATATATGTTATATATTTGAGCTTAGGTCAATTTGTGCAATAAGGGTACTACGCACGTGTCCAAATAAGATGCCTACCTGTATGAGATGTTACTACTTGTACACCAGAGCAATTTCTATATATGGTGCGTATCAGGTAATTTATTTGTATATCCTGTAACTGCGCCTGAGTTTAGGGACCAGAATTTAACAAAAGGTTTCCACCAGGCGGGCAGTAATAGATGTCCACTCAGCGTAAGCGTACTTGCTCGTGCAAGATAAAGTTCATACAGCTGAACCTTAACCATTGTGCAGCGGCCCAGGACCTGTTGTCGTAAACAGTTCGTGAACGCTCTGCAGATCTGCGGTGCTAAGCGAGCCATACCGGCTTTCTGAGAGCCCTAGATGCGCTTCGGACACAACTGGAAGAATGGCTCTATGGTCCCGCAGGATTGACGGGACTCCTCTGGTAAGTGTACATTGGGACGAAAACTAGGTGCCTACCCCCTGCAGCTATTAGAGTTCGCTAACACCCTGGACTCCCTGGTAGCAGACGCAAGAGGCCGTCACCCGATCGTCATCGCTGAAGACTTCAACGCGTGGGCAGAGGAGTGGGGCAGCTCATCAACCAATGCCAAAGGACGGGGGTTGCTGGAGGCGTTCTCTCTCCTCGATGTGGCGCTCCTAAATCATAGATCGCAGCACACGTTCAGCAGAGCTGGACTACGTTCGGTCGTTGACATAACATTTGTCAGTAGCTCGCTCTTCAGTTCGTCCACCTGGAGCATCGACGACTCCTTCAATGCAAGTGATCACGTTGCCATATGGTGCACCGTTGGAATACGCCCGGACCACTGTAATACTCCAGCTCACCACTGGCCTAGGTATCGTGTCGAGACGCTAAACATGCGGACTTTCAGTGCCCATCTGGAGTCTGCTGTGACCTCTGATACTACTGATAGCACCGAGGACGTGGTGGACAAAACGATGCGGATGCTAAGCCGTGCCTGCGATGATAGCATGACTAGGAGCAGAAGGTACCACAGGCACCATGCCCCAGTACACTGGTGGAACGAGGAGATCGCTGAGGCTCGAAGCGAATGCAAGACGCCGCTACCAGCGCTCACGTGGATCGCTGTTGTTCCATGAACGTCAGGTGGAATTTCTCGCCAGTAGGAGACGCTTCCAGAAGCTTATTAAAGACAGCAAGCGTAGATGCTTCCTGGACCTCTGCTACACAGCGGAAAACGACCCGTGGGGCATTGCCTACAAGCTGGTAGTAAAACGCTTCGATGCCTCTCCACGCTGCCAGATCAGCTGGAAAAGATCATTGAAGGAGATAGTAAGACACCTATTTCCCAGTGTGGATGAGGATATCGGAGAGCTCCCGCCTGCGCCAAGCATGCATTCTCAAATTGAGCCCATCATGCTAGATGAGATTCGACACGCTGCAACGAGGTTGAAGCCCAGCAAGTCACCTGGCCCAGATGGGATTCCCAACCGAGCGCCCAGATGTCTTTTCGAGCATGTACAACAGCTGCCTACAAAGCGGAAAGTTTCCAAACCGCTGGAAAATTCAGCGCCTGGTCCTCCTACCGAAGCCTGGCAAAAAGCTCGAAGATCCAGCTGCATATGGATGGAAAGGCGTCGCTTAGAAGTACTGCCTAGTGACAACGTTGGACGTCAAAAATGCGTTCAATACGGCTAAATGGGGCTGCATCCTGGAGGCTCTTGAGGCGCTAAACGTGCCGGAGTACCTTCTAAGGATAAAAAGGAGCTACTTTAAGGATAGAATCATAAGGTATGATACCTGCGAGACGATGGAGGAGCACGAAGTTTCTGGAGGCGTGCCACAAGGGTCGGTACTGGACCTCTTCTGTGGAACGTCATGTATGACGGCGTTTTTCGGCTGTCAATGCCAGACGATGTTCAGCTGGTGGGCTTTGCTGACGATGTGACAATAGTGGTTGTCGCAAAGGATCTCAAGGCATTGGAGGAAAAGTGCAACCTAGCCATCGCGAAAGCCATACAGTGGCTCTCCTTAGTAGGACTGCAGATAGCACCCCAAAAAACAGAGGCAGTGCTCATTAGAAGCCGAAAAGCGGTGGAGACAGCAAACATAATCGTGGCTTACACTGCAGTCAGGTCTAAGAGGGCGATTAAATATCTGGGCGTTATGCTGGATACCAGGCTATGCTTCAAGGAGCATTTGGAGTACGCTAGCACAAAGGCCGCCATAGCAAATCGTGCGATCTCGCGTATCATACCAAATACGAGAGGTCCGAAGCAATTCAAGAGACTCCTTTTATACAGCGTCATAAGAGCGACGATGCTGTATGCGGCGCCAATATGGCAACCAGGATGCCGCTTTGCTAGCTACACCCGCGGACTGAGAGCCACTCTACGTCTTGGAGCGGTCAGAGCTTGTAGCGGCTTCAGAACCATCTCGGATGACGCATGTCTGGTCCTGGCTAGAATAGCTCACATAGCCAAGCTGGCTAGGGAAATCTCGGAGATCAACGAGGGAACTCATGGCAAGGAACTTTCGGATCCCCAGAAGCATGAAGTGCACACAGCGGCCAAAGGCGCACTTTGGAAAACTGGCAGAGGCAATGGGATGCGTCTAGCAAAGGGCGTTGGACGCATCGCCTCATCCCGAGCATTTCAGCGTTGCAAAACCGGCGGCATGGGCAGCTCAACTACTACACCACCCAACTCCTAAGTGGTCATGGCTGCTTCCGTGAGTACTTGCACCGACTTGAGCATGAGAGTGCAGCGTTCTGTACCTCCTGTGGTGATAGGTTTGTAGAGGATGCCGAACACGTCTTGTTTCACTGCGGACGCTTTACCGGGCTCCGAGATGAACTGGCTTTCGGCTGTAGCATCGAGTTGGACAACCTGGTGACATTGATACTGGCCAGCAGCGTCAATTGAGAAGCATTCAGCGCGTTCGCGGCGGCAGTCATGACCAATCTGCGTAAGGCTGAGCGAAGAGAGCAAGAGGATTAGGTGGAACATAGGCATTGGTGACGCATTACCTAACGGCCGTACCGCCAATGTTATGTTTAGCTTATATTACCTAATAATAAGCCATTGTATATATAGGATAAGCAATAAAAGAAAAAAAAACACTCACACACACACACACACACACACAGACAGACAGCTTACGATTGGAAAAGTACGGTCGAGTTTTTCCCTGTCGCTTCGTTCTTGTAGTGCTAAGCCTAAAGTGAAAAAACAATTTTCCTAATTAATAAGCGCGTCATTAGGCTGGGCAGCTTACCAGTTGTCCTGATCACCTTTGCCAATCGCGTTCCTTTTCTTTTCAGTCGCCGGGTTGTTGTGGAGTCTCCCTTAAGCCTCGCGCAATTAAGGGCACTCTAATTGGTGTGAGTGGAAATATTACACGCAAATATTACACACATTGCACACTCAAATCTCGTGGTGTGCTGTTTACAAGTGTTTTAGGAATACCACAGTGTCAGTTGATCGCGATTGCCAGGGCTGTGTTTGGCAGTGCCAACTGAGCGAAAAGCGCTAAATTACCCTAGTTTGCTTATCATAGGTGGTGCCAACACGAAAAGAGGTGTCTCAGCTGTGAGTGGTTCGCGGACAGGGTGGAAGAGCAAACTAAACTATTTTGATGCATACGCGCGAGGGTTTTTGCAAAAGCGCTACATAGCCAACAGGCGCACCACTTGGCGATTTCTCCAGTAGGAAACTGAAAGCAAATTAAGCAGAAGGCCACAGTACCGGCTACTACCAACCCCCTCCGTTGCGGCGGTGCTCAGCGGGGCTCTGGTGACCGAGTCGGGGCGGTATAACCTCCACAGGTTAAAAACCTTAGGGAAACCTTTGGTCAACACGGGACTGCTTGAAGTTCTACGGGTGAGCGGAGACAAGTAGGTGCAGTGGAAGGTATTATGCGCCGCTCGGCATTGCCGAGATCTCCCCCCCAGGGAAGTGCACTACCCCCGGTGCGAAGTCTGGTACCTCCAGGTGACATGCCAGCACCCGCGGTGGCCGCTCCACTCCAGGGGAAGGAGCCCGAAGAGGAAGATGTTTTTCAGCAGCTGGGTGCCATTCTGAACGGCCTTAATGCTTTTCTGTTCGGGCAGCGACACGTCAACCAGCTTATGAGAGACCAGGCAGCGAAGGCACTCAAACTGTACAAAGCCTTCTCTGGCAGAAGCAAGTCAGCTTGTAGTGTAAGCGCGGACATAGCCACACAGACGTCGCCGGTTGCAAAGCTGCATACTAGAGTAGCTGACAAAGTCCAACAGCAGGGTAGCATTGCTGCGAGGACTACAGTGACGCCCAAGAGACGGCGTGAGCATGAGCCAGGACAGCAAGCGACGCCCTCAAAGAGGAATTAAACTGGCAATGTAAATCCAGAGGCTTCGGAGTCGGTTCCACAGAACACGTGGCAAACGGCCCAGCGAAGGAAAGCTAGCAAGCCAGCCGGTAAGGCATCTGGCAAGCCGCCTACGAAGAGCAGATCGGATGCGCTGGTAATAAGTACCAGCGAGCTTTCCTATAGCGAAGTTCTGTCGCTTGTTACGCGCAGAAGCGACGGAAAACTCAACGGAGTCCGCGAAAAGGTCTCTAAAGCCCGTCGCACGTCAAAAGGCGACCTGCTACTGGAGCTGAATGGAGTAGGCCTGGAGTGCACCAAGCAGCTCAAGGACGAGGTGGAGCTTGTGCTGGGCAAGAGTGCTGAAGTTCGCTCGTTTACAGAGCAATCACACTTTGCGATTCGGGATCTGGATGAGTTGGCAATTAAGGAGGAGATTGTAGCTGCGCTGTCGACACAGGCCAATATGCCCATCGATGTATGCCATTTTAAAAGCATTCGACCTGGATATGGTAGCACACAGGTGGCTCAGTTTTCAGTACCAGCGAATCTGGCGAGCAGCATTACTGCCCTGCGCACGGTTCGAGTTGGCTGGACCAGCTGCGCCATCCACCCGCAGGAAGTACGCACGAGGTGCTACCGATGTCTGGAAATGGGACAGACCGCTAGCAGCTGCCGTAACTCAGGGGATAGGTCCCAGTGCTGCATCAGGTGTGGAGAACCGGGTCACAAGGCAGTAAGCTGTAAGAGCGAGGCGAGGTGCTCCATCTGCACCGCTAAGGGCAGTGCCTCAATCAGCCACCAGGCGGGCAGTAGCAGATGTCCACTCAGCGGAAGTGTAAGTAATCGTCCAAAACGAAGTGCATCCAGCTGAACCTCAACCATTGTACGGCGGCTCAGGACTTGTTGTCGCAAACAGCTGAGTGAGCCATACCGGATGCAGGAAGGACCAAACTGCGCACTAGACACATCAGGAAGAGCGGCAATTTGGTCTTGTGGGAGCGCCGCGCCACCACTGACTTGAGTTTACCGGGCTGATAGCTTCGTACTTGCGATGGCGGGCGGCATGTGGATCTACTCCGTCTATCTGGCCCCCAGCCGGCAGCTCTCCGAGTTTAGCACCGCCCTGGGCTCTCTGGTGGCAGATGCTAGAGGCCGGCACCCGGTCATTATCGCTGGTGACTTCAACGCATGGGTAGAGGAGTGGCGTAGCTCGTCCACGAACGCTAGGGGCCGAGCCTTACTTGAGGCCTTCACGCTTCTGGACGTTGCCATACTGAACCAGGGGACCCAACACACTTTCAGCAGAGCAGGGCTGGGATCCGTCGTCGACATCACGTTCGCCAGTAGTTCGCTGTCTACTTCATCCAGCTGGAGCATCGACGACTCCTACAATGGGAGCGACCATGCTGCCATATGGTTCACCGTCGGAGCACGTCATAATCTCCAGCATGCTCCAGCCCAACCTAGGCAGAAATACCGTGCTGAGACGCTCGACACGCAAATCTTTGGTACACAGCTTGCATCAGCAGGGATCCCGAATAGTGCGGACAGCACCGAGGCTGTGGTGGAAAAAACCATGATGCTGATAAGCCGAGCCTGCGATGCTAGCATGGCGAGGAGCAAGAGGTACCAGAGGCACCATGTGCAAGTATACTGGTGGAATGAGGAGATAGCAGAAGCTCAAAACGACTGCAACCACGCTAGACGACGCTACCAGCGCTCACGCGGTTCCCAGATGTACCAAGCCCGTAAAGCAGAGTTTCTCACATGCAGGAGGCAGCTGCAGAAGCTTATTAAGGTTAGCAAGCGCAAATGCTTTCTTGAGCTCTGCGACACAGCTGAGAACGATCCTTGGGGCGACGCCTACAAAATCGTTGTCAAACGCTTCAACGCCTTTTCCCGCTGCCAGCCTACCGACTCGGGGGCGCTCAGAGAGATTGTGACGCACCTCTTTCCCAGAATGGCTGATGAGCCTAATCCCGCACCAGAGTCTAGCATGCCTGCCGTCATCGAGGAGGTCACCTTGGAAGAGATCCGCCAAGCAGCAACGAGGACGAAGCCTAGCAAGGCGCCAGGGCCCGATGGGATTCCTAACAGAGCTCTCAAGCTAGCACTTGCGATCCGTTCGGCTTCCGTAAATCGAGGTAAACGATTGACGCAATCGGCAAGGTGGTGGAGATATCCGCAGAAGCTATAGCCGGCACTAGGTGGCAAGGAAGTGCCAAAAAGTACTGTCCGATCGCAAAGCTAGATGTAAAAAACGCGTTCAAAACGGCAAAATGGAGCTGCATCTTGGAGGCCCTGGAAGCGTTTGGAGTGCCGAGTTATCTACTAAGGCTGATAAGGAGCTATTTTCAAGACAGAATACTGCTATATAATACCAGCGAGTCGACCGAGGAGTACCACGTATCTGGAGGCGTGCCGCAAGGGTCAGTTCTTGGCCATCCTCCTTTGGAACGCCATGTACGACGGCGTTTTTTGGCTCACTCTACCTAAAGAGGTCCGTAAAGTCGGTTTTGCAGACGACGTGGCGTTGGTGGTGGTGGCTAAGGAGCTCAAGGCTGCCGAGGACAGATGCAACCATTCCATCGAAATGGTCATCCAGTGGCTCCCCTCGGTTGGCCTCCAGATTGCCCCCCACAAAACTGAGGCTGTACTCATAAGCAGTATAAAAGTAGTGGAATCAGCAACCATTAAAGTGGGAAATACGCCCATCACATCAAAGAGAGCAATCAAGTACCTGGGAGTGATGCTGGACACAAGGCTTTCCTTTAAGGAACATTTGGCGTACGCCAGCTCAAAAGCTGCTGTAACAAACCGTGCTGTATCGCGTATAATGCCAAATACGAGAGGCCCGAAGCAGTATAGGAGAGCTTTAATTTCCAGCGTAACTAGGGCGGTGATGTTGTACGCGGCACCTATTTGGCACCCTGGCCTCCGCTACGACAGCTACTCCCGTGGACTAACGGCTACTCACCGACTAGGGGCGATCAGGGTGTGTTGCGGCTACCGAACTATTTCGGACGAAGCGTCTCTGCCTAGCTGGAGTTGCCCCCATAGCCGAGATACCCAGAGAAGTGACAGAGGTCTATGAGGAGATTCATGGCAGGGACCATCCAGTGGCCTAAAAGAAGGCAGCGCGCACTTCGGCCAAATCGCGCACTTTGGCCAACTGGCAGCGGCGATGGTATTCAACGGTTATTTATTAAGAGTTAATACATGAATTAAAAAATAAACACACACACACACTCACACACACCGTGTGGTTGGCGGTTTCACAGAATACCCACCTCAGCATGCCATAGCTTGTCGTAAGAGGCGACTAAATGGTTCTAAGGCAGAGTCCAGTTATGCCTTAGGTAGGACTTCTGGAACTCCTTCTGGAGCAGACGGAACCAGGGCTGACGGTTAGCAGTATTCTATCACCTGAGCAAGCGGAGTGAAATCTAGCCGAAATGGCTGATAGGCTAATGCTGTTACCGCCTCCGTCCCGTTAAAACATAGCAAGTCTCCAGGATACGATCTCGGGCTCGTAGTCATTAAGTTGACAGAACCGGTTCAGATGTAATGTTCCTGATTAGCGCGGATCTGGCTCTGTATGCCCGACCCCATGAAGGCGGGTGTCAACCCTTGCGTGGCCTCACTGCTTGCATAGATAACCACGGGATTACAACGCGACAGTACAACGACCTGAGACAACGGCCCAGGAGTTGGGACCCAAAAGCATGAATACACAAACAACCCCCCAAATTGAAGGAGAGAGAGAGGCTTTTAGAATTCTTTCACAGAGCCCCTGTGCTGGATTTGCTTGAAGCAGTAAGGTAGGTGTTAAGGTCGCCGACCAAAATTTCGACGCCAGCCGTTCAAGAGTTACACCAGGGCTCGAGGGAGCCTGTGGAGCAACACAACAGAACAGCGCTCAGCGACCTTGGAAAATAAATTTCGAAGCTGGTCGAGATGATGGAAGATGGTAAGAAACAGTCCATTCACCAGCCGATGCGTGACTCGATCGAGAGCTTCAGGGCCCTATACTAGCTTGTAGCTATACAGCTACAAGACAATTCAACGGATGCACCAAGCTTCCATGACGTCGCCAATCTTCGGAAAGGCCATCGATAGCAAGAGAAAGCAGAATCCTGGAGCGGGTGCACCCTCAACCAAGAGGAGTAAGGGTGTGGTGACGACGCAGGTTTTGACCTACACTCAAGCCACGGATGAACCAGGGCCGGAGAGTGCCACGAAAGCTCCCCCAAGCAAAGAGAGTGAAATAGAGAAATGGACAACGGTACGGAAGGAGAAAAATAAGGAGAGCAACCCTGGCAAGAGACGCATGGCGGAGAAAAGCAGACCAGACGCCATAGTCATATCTGCTAAAGGAGAGGCAAGTTACTCTTAAATACTTCGAAAGGTGAAGTCAGATGGAACGCTAAGCGGTGTTGGCCAGGCGGTTTCCAAAATCAGGAGAACCCAAAAAGGTGAGCTCCTGATCTAGCTGAGCAAATCTTGAGGGGGCACATCGGCGATTAGGAACCTTCTTGGTGAGTCCCTCGGGGAGCAAGCGGAAGTAGGGGCACTCTCACAGCGAGTCACAGTCGAGTGCACGGATTTGGACGAAATCACAACTAAGGAGGACATATGCGAGGCCTTGAAAAAGCAGCTGCATAAAGAAGCTATCTTGGTGGAAGATATCCATTTAAGAAAGGCTTACGGTTCGACGCAGACGGCTTCCATCAAGCTGCCTGTGAACGAAGGTAGGAAGGCTCTTGCCGCTGGAGTCGTGAAGGTCGGTTGGGCTGTTTCCCGAATAAGGGCATGGATTACAGTCAAGAGTTGCTTCAAATGCATGGAGCACGGCCAATTTGCAAGGGAATGCAAAATCACGGTGGACAGGTCTAAGCAATGCCGTAGATGCGGACAAGAAGACCACATTGCAAAGGACTGCACAACAAAGCCACAGTGCTTGCTGTGCATGAGTAATAAAACAAGGGCTGACCATGCGGCTGGCAGTGGAAAATGTCCAGTATTTCGGAGAGCACTTGCACAGCAAAGATGAAGATTCAACAGCTTAATCTTAACCATTGTGAGGCCGCACAGGCGCTTCTGATGCAGTCGGCAAGGGAGAAGCATACTGACATAGCTCTTATCTGCGAGCCATTCAAAAGGATACCAGGGACCGGATGGGTAGCCAGCAGAGACGGTAAGGCAGCCATTTGGTCCATAAACACGCCACCCCGAGAAGTCAATGCAGATCACAACGGATTTGTTAGGGCACGGATAAGCAGCGTTACATTCTACAGCTGTTACGCACCTCCAAGCTGGGGACTGGGAGAGTTCAAAAACATGATGGAAGAATTCGTGGATGATGCACGCGGACGATCCCCGAAAGTTATAGCTGGCAACTTCAACGCATGGGCAGTAGATTGGGGCAGCAGAGAAACAAAGACCAGGGGCTTCTGCTTTTTGGAAGAGTTCTTTGCACTGGATGTAATTCTCATAAATGATGGGAAATCGCTTACTTACCGAAAAGCTGGTAGTGGCTCTTTAATTGACCTAACCCTGATGTGCTGCTCGTTAGGAAGGGGGGTCAAATGGAAACTAAGTGAAGAGTTCACATTCAGTGACCACCAGGCCATTTACTATGAACTGCGCAGAAGCTCGGCAAAGATTGGGTGGCCCAAGCTAACAGGACCGAAGTCGAGAGATAGCTGTCTGGACGAGCATACTTTTGTGGACCTGCTAAACTATCTGGAATGGGAAAGTGGCCCTGCAGAAACCTAGCTGATGCTTGTGACGCATCCATGCCTAGGCGGAAACAAAGCAGGCGTGGATCACCTTGCTACTGGTGGAATGACGAGATTAGCCAGCTGAGGAAAAAGTGCATACGTGCAAGGCGACTCTTCCAAAGAGCCAGAGATCGCCCGGACTTTGACCGCAGAGCCGAGGACTTCCGGAGGGCTAAGCGGGATTTGAAGCATAGCATCAAGCGCAGTAAAGCCAAATGCTTTCGCCAGATATGTGAAGAGGCCGACATCAAACCCTGGGGGACGGCCTATAAGGTGGTAACCAAGAAAGTAAAGAGCCAAACCACGTCAAGGACCACATGCCCAGTGGAGCTACGGAAAATCGTAGTGGCCCTGTTTCCACAGCACCCCCGGGTGCAAGCAGCTCTCTCCCGTATGTTGCCAAGCCTGGGAGGACCCAGGGGTGCAATGCGACTACTTCTTGGAAAAGTAGTGGCGTCAGTTGCTTTGTATGCTGCACCGATTCGGGCTGCAGCCCTGGACCGAAATACTACCCATCGGAGGAAGCTGGCAGCGCCGTATCGATTAAGCGCACTACGGGTGATCTCTGGTTCTGTACGGGTTCTGATGACGCAGCACTTGTGTTAGCGAACATGATGCCTGTGGACCTGCTCGCTCGCGAGATGATGGAAATCCACGCCTGACGGGATTGTGTGGGAGGCATCGCACCGCCTGAAGCTGTTAGGAGGTCAGAGAAACAGGCGTCCCTGGCCATGTGGCAGGCCAGATGGACCTTCTCAACCAAAGGTAGATGGACGCATAGACTCATCCCAAGAATCCAGGAGTGGATAGAACGACGAGGAGGATCTACTAACTTCCATCTGACGCAGTTCCTTACCGGCCACGGAGGGTATAGGAAATACTTGTTTAAGTACAGGCACGAGGAGACTCCGCAATGTCTGGTCTGTCTGGGCTGTGCGGAAGATCCTGAGCATGTCCTGTACCACTGCCCGAGATATCTAGCAGGAGCAACACCTCTACCATCAGTGGAAGAGCTGGTGTCGTACATGTTGGAATCCGACTCGAACTGGAATGCGGTAGTCCAGAGGATCGTTTGCATCCAGAAGGATCTCCGTAGGTGCGAAAGAGAGCGACGTGAAGCACTGAGCGATACTTATGTAGTAAGAAGGATGGTCCGAAAACTGGATGAATAAGGACGGCCATTTTAGGCATCCCATCCCCGCGAAGAAATACTTAATCGTAATCCCTTGGGGGTGAAGCGCGTTGTTGTGTAGGGTGTGTTTAGTACGTGGAAATCGTGCTTACACACACATACACACAGACACACACACACACACACACACACACACACACATACGCAACGGGTGAACTTGAGAAGTGCGGTCGCGTGTTTCTGTCCCTCCGTCCTTTTAGCGTTTTCGCAGTGTTGAACCTACAGCAAAAAACAAACTGTGCAAGTTAGGCGAGCTCCGAAAGTCTGCGCCACTTACCTGGTGCCATCATCATCTGGACCAGGAGCGTTGTCTGGATGCAGCCGTTGTGCTTATTGGAGTTTCCCCTTATCTGCGCGCAATTTGGCTTACCCTAGCTAGTGTTTGTGGAAACAATACACGCAATTATTACACATAGTGCGTACTACTCTTCTGTGGTGTGCAACTTGTGTATACTTGTGTGTTAGGAAGACCACAGTGTCAGCTGATCGCGTAGTGTACCAGGGCCGCTCGCTCTGCATAACGTGCATAACGTTGTCAGCTGAGTGGTAACCCACAGGTGGCGCTTACACTCCAGAAGGTGTCCCAGCTCTAAAGAGTGCTGCATAGCCAATAGGCGCGCTGGTTGTTGCGTGGTTTCTTAGACGGGAACTTCTAGCAGCATCAAGCAAAGGCCACGGAACCGGCTACTACCAACCCCCTCCGCCGCGGCGGTGCTTCGTGGGGCTCTGGTGACCGTGTAGAGGCGGTATACCCTCCACCGGTTCAATAACCGAGGGAAACCTCTGGTCAACGTGGGACTGCTAGAAGCTCAAACTCAATCCAACGAGTGTTCAACGAGCGTTAGGTTCGAGCATCAGCACTGGAAGCGTTTGTGCGCCGATCGGCTTTGCCGAGATCTCCCCCTCGGGGGTTGGCGCCACCACCGGCACAGAGTCTGGAATCTCCAGGTGCCCTGCCTTCACCTGCGCCTGCCGCCTCATCCCAGGGGAAAGAGTCGGTGACGAAAGATGTGTTTGAGGAGCTGGGCGATACCCTTAATGGCCTAAATGCCCTTCTGAGCGGGCAGAGGCATGTGAACCAATTGGTCAGAGACTTAGCAGCAAGGGCTGTTATGCTGTATGAGGCTTCGGCCTGTAAGAGCAGGATTGCTTCCAATGACAGTGCTGACGTGGCTACGCAGACGCTACTGGCTGCAAAGCTACCAGAGTCCGCAGCCGATAAGGTTCGCCAGCAGAGCAGCAGCGTTGCAAGGACGGTAGCAACGCCCAAGAAGCGGCGAGAGTGCGAGCCAAGCCAGCGCGCAACGCCCTCAAAAAAAACCGAACTGGCCCCACGGATCCAGTGGTTTCGGAGTCGCCCCCATGCAGCAAACGGCAGACGGTTCAACGCAAGAAGGCTACCAAACCACCCGGTAAGACGCCTGGCAAGCCGCTTACCAAGAGTAGGTCTGATGCGCTGGTGATAAGTACAAGCGAACTTACCTACAGCGAAGTCTTATCGCTAGTCACGCGCAGGAGAGATGGCAAGCTTAATGGAGTTCGAGACAAGGTGAGACAAGCACGACGCACAGCGAAAGGAGACCTGTTTCTAGAGCTGAATAGAGTCGGCCTGGAATGCGCCAACCAGCTTAAGGAAGAGATGGAGCAGGTGCTAGGTGGAAGCGCCGTGGTGCGCTCAATAACCGAGCAATCTCATTTTGTGATGAGAGAGCTGGATGAGCTAGCCAGCAAAGAGGAAATAGTGGCTGCAATTTCAGCGCAGGCTAATATCCCAGCTAAAGCATGCAACTTTAAGAGCTTGCGTCCGGGGTATGGCAACACGCAAGTGGCGCACTTCTCAGTCCCGGCGAACCTGGCGGGAAGCATCACAGCCTTGCGCTTGTTTCGAATTGGATGGTCCAACTGCGCCGTACGCATGCAGGAAGCGCGTACTAGGTGCTATAGATGTCTGGAGATGGGACATACAGCAAGCAACTGTCGTAAACCGGTCGATAGGTCAAATTGCTGCATCAGGTGCGGAAATTTAGGCCACAAGGCAGCGAGCTGCAAGAGCGAGGTGGCAAAATGCTTTATCTGCATTGCGAAAGGCTGTGCATCCACAAGCCACCAGGCAGGTAGCAGTAGATGCCCACTTAGCGGTCGTGCACAAGGCCGTGCCAATTAAACTTAAACCATTGTGCAGCGGCGCAGGATTTGCTGTCGCAAACAGTGCGCTAACACTCTGCAGACATAGCGTTAATCAGTAAGCCCTACCGGATGCGCGAGGGCTCTAGCTGCGTACTAGATACCTTATGTTGAGCGGCTATTTGGTCCTGCGGGAGCACAGCGATACCCCTGGCCAGAGTGCATCGTTCCAACTGCTTTGTGCGCGCTATGGTGGGTGACATGTGGATGTACTCCGTCTACATGCCTCCTAGTCTGCAGCTCTCGGAGTACACTAGCTCCCTTGACTCCCTGGTGTCAGATGCTAAAGGTCGTAACCCTCGAGTCATCGCAGGGGATTTTAACGCGTGGGTGGAGGAGTGGGGCAGCTTGTCGACTAACGCCAAAGGTCGAGCGCTGCTGGAAGCCTTCACGCTACTGGATGTATCCTTACTCAACCAGGGCACACAGCACACCTTCAGCAGAGCAAGGCTGGGTTCCGTTGTGGACCTAACGTTCGTCAGCAGCTCGATGTTCGGCTCATCCAGGTGGAGCATCGATGCCACCTACAACGCTAGCGACCACGCTGCTATTTGGTGCACCGTGGGAGGCCGCCCTGATCGCCAGCTGGGCCCAGATCAACCGAGGACAAAATACCGTGCCACAAGCATGGCCAGACGAAAAACTTACCGGAGGCACCATGTTCCAGTATATTGGTGGAACGAAGATATAGCAGAGGCTAGGAGCGAATGCAACAAAGCTCGACGCCGCTACCAGCGCTCACGCGGCTCACAGGAGTTCCGAGAACAACAAGCAGCTTTTCTCGTATGCAGGAGACATCTGCAAAAGCTGATCAAGGACAGCAAGCGTAGGTGTTTTCTTGACCTCTGCGACTCGGCGGAAAACGACCCGTGGGGCGATGCATATAAAATCGTGGTCAAACGATTCAACGGCTTTTCCCTTTGCCATCCTTCCGATCCAGAGGCGTTAAGGGCGATCGTAGCTCATTTGTTCCCTAGCATGCCTGACGAGATCGGCGGCTCTCTAGCGGTGGCTTCCACGCCTGCCGTTTTTGAGGAGGTCACCTTAGAGGAGATTTGCCATGTCGCAAAGAGGATGAAGCCCAGCAAGGCACCCGGCCCCGATGGAATTCCCAACCGAGCGCTCAGGCTAGCTTATTTTATTACATATTATTTGCGCACATGTTTAACACATGCCTAAGCAGCGGAGTATTCCCAAACCGGTGGAAAGTTCAGCGCCTGGTTCTGCTACCTAAACCCGGCAAACAGCTTGATGACCCAGCTGCATATCAACCTATCTGCCTTATAGATACGGTCGGCAAGATATTGGAACAAATCATTTGCACACGCCTTGAAATGGCTCTAGATGCTGCGGGAGGAGTGTCACCCCACCAATACGGCTTCCGCAAGGCAATATCAACGATTGATGCGATCGGTAAGGTGGTTGAGATAGCCTCGGAAGCGATTGCTGGCAGTGGTGCCAAAAAATACTGCCTGATCGCAACGCTGGATGTCAAGAACGCTTTTAACTCGGCAAAGTTGAGGTGCATCTTGGAGGCGCTTGAAGCATTCAGAGTGCCAGAGTACCTGTTGAGGATGATCAGGAGCTACTTCCAGGAAAGAGTCCTACTTTACAACACCTGCGAGGCAACTGAGGAGTACCGCGTATCTGGAGGAGTGCCACAGGGGTCAGTTCTTGGCCCTTTCCTGTGGAACGCCATGTACGATGGCGTTTTTCTGCTTCCGATGCCAGACGATGTCCGTATAGTGGGTTTTGCGGACGACGTGGCGTTAGTGGTGGTGGCAAAGGAGCTCAAGACAGCCGAGGATAGATTTTACCAAGCTACCGAAGTTGTCATTCAGTGGCTCTCTTCGGTCGGACTACAGATTGCCCCTCAGAAAACCGAGGCCGTGCTTTTAAGCAGTCGGAAAGCGGTTGAGACAGCCACTGTTCAAGTAGCAAACTCAACAATCTCTTCAAAGAGGGCAATAAAGTACCTGGGAGTGATGCTGGACACCAGGCTGTGCTTCAAAAGCATCTGGCATATGCCAGCTCGAAGGCCGCTTTGACTAACAGGACATTATCGCGCATTATGCCTAACACGAGGGGCCCTAAGCAGGGCAGAAGACAATTTCTATCCAAAAATCATAACTTTTTTTTTTTTTTTTTTTTTTTGTTGGGTGTCATTATATTTTTTGTTATTATAATTTTTAACAACTTAAATTAATCTTAAAATTACGTGTGCTAAGCAACTTATAATACAATATAAGTATGGTGTTTGTAGTGTACACATTTAACCTATAACTCTGTTGGGCAAGTCGATGGGGTGCACCCTTCTAAGACGTCTTCTTGAGCGTTGCCTGAGGAGCCTTCTAGCTAGTGCGTTTGGCTGACCACCCAAACGTTGGTGGTAGGCTGCCGATTGCCGGGCGATTATGTCGCCCACTTTATCTTCATTTAGATCTCTCTCTATCTGAGTTGTACGGACGTACCATGGGGCACCAGTGAGCATTCTTAAGGACTCTCACCTTGTTTAGGTGTGATTTTGCGGCGATACCGTAAACTTGAATTGCATAACGCCAGACTGGTGCAATGACGGTTTTGTAAAGCAGTAATTTATTTCTGAGAGACAGTTTGTTCTTGCAGGTTAGTAGCCAGTACAGTTTTTGGCTTCTTTTTGAACCAAATCAGATAATCGATCAACTTAAAAAGCATCTGATAGATAATTAATCAACCTATAAAATGAATTGAAATTGAATTCTACGATTTTTGAGTGCCTATTTATGGGTATGCAAAGTTGAAACTTGTGAAAAAACCAATTTTACGGGAAGGAAAAAAATATTATTTAAATTTTTTGATTTTTATTGTTTCATTTTAATGGCTTGTGTAATTTAAAATTAATATTATAATAATTAATAATAATTTTTTTTTTTTTTTTGTAAAATATTCATCACAATCCTTAAAAGATGAACTATAAGTATTTTCTAACTCTTTTCGTGACTTAACATGCCTCAGTGATGAAATAAGTGGATCTGAAGATGCTGCTAGCATGTTGAAGAGGTCCTCATTTTGTCTCACCCTTGATGCTTTGAAAATGTTTAGCAATCTGTTTTTTTTATAAAATTTATTTAATGATTCCTGTGCTTCTTCAGAAAGCTCTCCAATTGGCAAAGACTGATACTCAATTATATTTTTGCCATGCGCCAATATTTTATGGACTGTCGGGGTCAACTTTTTCTGCGGATATAATTCTGCTAAAAGTGATGCTGTTTTTGAAGCTATTCTCCATACTTGGCAGAATCAACTTTTTCTTTGCAGTTCAAAACATTTAAGATCGTTCCCAATCTCTTAACGATTTGGTTGATTATCCCTGTGATTTGAGTTACAGCTTCATCATTTTCAAAAAATCTCCCTGAAGTGTTTCCATCGTTTGAGTTCCGTATCCGTACTTGGGGCAGTCTACTTTAAGTCCAACTTGTTTGAAAAACGCATCCTGTATTCGTTTCTTTCTGATGTTTTCCTTATCTTTGTTTGATGTGTTTTCGTCAAAGTTTTCATCCTCTTGTAGAAGCGTATACGCTAATTTCAGCAAGAGCTCCATACATCTTATTCTTGCATGCAAGGGTGAGATCCCAAACTCATAATTTCAGAGATTATGATTTTTTTAAATATATAGTCTAATCTACTACCTGATAGATACCGCTTGGATCAAGGGTTCAAGAAAAGAGTTAGCTTTCATGCCTGCAAAATTTACCTAATATTTGTTATATATTTGAGCTTAGGTCAATTTGTGCAATAAGGGTACTACGCACGTGTCCGAATAAGATGCCTACCTGTATGAGATGTTACTACTTGTACACCAGAGCAATTTCTATATATGGTGCGTATCAGGTAATTTATTTGTATATCCTGTAACTGCACCTGAGTTTAGGGACCAGAATTTAACAAAAGGTTTCCACCAGGCGGGCAGTAATAGATGTCCACTCAGCGGAAGCGTACTTGCTCGTGCAAGATAAAGTTCATACAGCTGAACCTTAACCATTGTGCAGCGGCCCAGGACCTGTTGTCGTAAACAGTTCGTGAACGCTCTGCAGACCTTGCGGTGCTAAGCGAGCCATACCGGCTTTCTGAGAGCCCTAGATGCGCTTCGGACACAACTGGAAGAATGGCTCTATGGTCCCGCAGGATTGACGGGACTCCTCTGGTAAGTGTACATTGGGACGAAAACTAGGTGCCTACCCCCTGCAGCTATTAGAGTTCGCTAACACCCTGGACTCCCTGGTAGCAGACGCAAGAGGCCGTTACCCGATCGTCATCGCTGAAGACTTCAACGCGTGGGCAGAGGAGTGGGGCAGCTCGTCAACCAATGCCAAAGGACGGGGGTTGCTGGAGGCGTTCTCTCTCCTCGATGTGGCGCTCCTAAATCATAGATCGCAGCACACGTTCAGCAGAGCTGGACTACGTTCGGTCGTTGACATAACATTTGTCAGTAGCTCGCTCTTCAGTTCGTCCACCTGGAGCATCGACGACTCCTTCAATGCAAGTGATCACGTTGCCATATGGTGCACCGTTGGAATACGCCCGGACCACTGTAATACTCCAGCTCACCACTGGCCTAGGTATCGTGTCGAGACGCTAGACATGCGGACTTTCAGTGCCCATCTGGAGTCTGCTGTGACCTCTGATACTACTGATAGCACCGAGGACGTGGTGGACAAAACGATGCGGATGCTAAGCCGTGCCTGCGATGATAGCATGACTAGGAGCAGAAGGTACCACAGGCACCATGCCCCAGTACACTGGTGGAACGAGGAGATCGCTGAGGCTCGAAGCGAATGCAACTATGCTAGACGCCGCTACCAGCGCTCACGTGGATCGCTGTTGTTCCATGAACGTCAGGTGGAATTTCTCGCCATTAGGAGACGCTTCCAGAAGCTTATTAAAGACAGCAAGCGTAGATGCTTCCTGGACCTCTGCTACACAGCGGAAAACGACCCGTGGGGCATTGCCTACAAGCTGGTAGTAAAACGCTTCGATGCCTCTCCACGCTGCCAGATCAGCTGGAAAAGATCATTGAAGGAGATAGTAAGACACCTATTTCCCAGTGTGGATGAGGATATCGGAGAGCTCCCGCCTGCGCCAAGCATGCATTCTCAAATTGAGCCCATCATGCTAGATGAGATTCGACACGCTGCAACGAGGTTGAAGCCCAGCAAGTCACCTGGCCCAGATGGGATTCCCAACCGAGCGCCCAGATGTCTTTTCGAGCATGTACAACAGCTGCCTACAAAGCGGAAAGTTTCCAAACCGCTGGAAAATTCAGCGCCTGGTCCTCCTACCGAAGCCTGGCAAAAAGCTCGAAGATCCAGCTGCATATGGATGGAAAGGCGTCGCTTAGAAGTACTGCCTAGTGACAACGTTGGACGTCAAAAATGCGTTCAATACGGCTAAATGGGGCTGCATCCTGCAGGCTCTTGAGGCGCTAAACGTGCCGGAGTACCTTCTAAGGATAAAAAGGAGCTACTTTAAGGATAGAATCATAAGGTATGATACCTGCGAGACGATGGAGGAGCACGAAGTTTCTGGAGGCGTGCCACAAGGGTCGGTACTGGACCTCTTCTGTGGAACGTCATGCATGACGGCGTTTTTCGGCTGTCAATGCCAGACGATGTTCAGCTGGTGGGCTTTGCTGACGATGTGACAATAGTGGTTGTCGCAAAGGATCTCAAGGCATTGGAGGAAAAGTGCAACCTAGCCATCGCGAAAGCCATACAGTGGCTCTCCTCAGTAGGACTGCAGATAGCACCCCAAAAAACAGAGGCAGTGCTCATTAGAAGCCGAAAAGCGGTGGAGACAGCAAACATAATCGTGGCTTACACTGCAGTCAGGTCTAAGAGGGCGATTAAATATCTGGGCGTTATGCTGGATACCAGGCTATGCTTCAAGGAGCATTTGGAGTACGCTAGCACAAAGGCCGCCATAGCAAATCGTGCGATCTCGCGTATCATACCAAATACGAGAGGTCCGAAGCAATTCAAGAGACTCCTTTTATACAGCGTCATAAGAGCGACGATGCTGTATGCGGCGCCAATATGGCAACCAGGATGCCGCTTTGCTAGCTACACCCGCGGACTGAGAGCCACTCTACGTCTTGGAGCGGTCAGAGCTTGTAGCGGCTTCAGAACCATCTCGGATGACGCATGTCTGGTCCTGGCTAGAATAGCTCACATAGCCAAGCTGGCTAGGGAAATCTCGGAGATCAACGAGGGAACTCATGGCAAGGAACTTTCGGATCCCCAGAAGCATGAAGTGCACACAGCGGCCAAAGGCGCACTTTGGAAAACTGGCAGAGGCAATGGGATGCGTCTAGCAAAGGGCGTTGGACGCATCGCCTCATCCCGAGCATTTCAGCGTTGCAAAACCGGCGGCATGGGCAGCTCAACTACTACACCACCCAACTCCTAAGTGGTCATGGCTGCTTCCGTGAGTACTTGCACCGACTTGGGCATGAGAGTGCAGCGTTCTGTACCTCCTGTGGTGATAGGTTTGTAGAGGATGCCGAACACGTCTTGTTTCACTGCGGACGCTTTACCGGGCTCCGAGATGAACTGGAGAGGGCTTTCGGCTGTAGCATCGAGTTGGACAACCTGGTGACATTGATACTGGCCAGCAGCGTCAATTGGGAAGCATTCAGCGCGTTCGCGGCGGCAGTCATGACCAATCTGCGTAAGGCTGAGCACGAGCGAAGAGAGCAAGAGGATTAGGTGGAACATAGGCATTGGTGACGCATTACCTAACGGCCGTACCGCCAATGTTATGTTTAGCTTATATTACCTAATAATAAGCCATTGTATATATAGGATAAGCAATAAAAGAAAAAAAAACACTCACACACACACACACACACAGACAGACAGCTTACGATTGGAAAAGTACGGTCGAGTTTTTCCCTGTCGCTTCGTTCTTGTAGTGCTAAGCCTAAAGTGAAAAAACAATTTTCCTAATTAATAAGCGCGTCATTAGGCTGGGCAGCTTACCAGTTGTCCTGATCACCTTTGCCAATCGCGTTCCTTTTCTTTTCAGTCGCCGGGTTGTTGTGGAGTCTCCCTTAAGCCTCGCGCAATTAAGGGCACTCTAATTGGTGTGAGTGGAAATATTACACGCAAATATTACACACATTGCACACTCAAATCTCGTGGTGTGCTGTTTACAAGTGTTTTAGGAATACCACAGTGTCAGTTGATCGCGATTGCCAGGGCTGTGTTTGGCAGTGCCAACTGAGCGAAAAGCGCTAAATTACCCTAGTTTGCTTATCATAGGTGGTGCCAACACGAAAAGAGGTGTCTCAGCTGTGAGTGGTTCGCGGACAGGGTGGAAGAGCAAACTAAACTATTTTGATGCATACGCGCGAGGGTTTTTGCAAAAGCGCTACATAGCCAACAGGCGCACCACTTGGCGATTTCTCCAGTAGGAAACTGAAAGCAAATTAAGCAGAAGGCCACAGTACCGGCTACTACCAACCCCCTCCGTTGCGGCGGTGCTCAGCGGGGCTCTGGTGACCGAGTCGGGGCGGTATAACCTCCACAGGTTAAAAACCTTAGGGAAACCTTTGGTCAACACGGGACTGCTTGAAGTTCTACGGGTGAGCGGAGACAAGTAGGTGCAGTGGAAGGTATTATGCGCCGCTCGGCATTGCCGAGATCTCCCCCCCAGGGAAGTGCACTACCCCCGGTGCGAAGTCTGGTACCTCCAGGTGACATGCCAGCACCCGCGGTGGCCGCTCCACTCCAGGGGAAGGAGCCCGAAGAGGAAGATGTTTTTCAGCAGCTGGGTGCCATTCTGAACGGCCTTAATGCTTTTCTGTTCGGGCAGCGACACGTCAACCAGCTTATGAGAGACCAGGCAGCGAAGGCACTCAAACTGTACAAAGCCTTCTCTGGCAGAAGCAAGTCAGCTTGTAGTGTAAGCGCGGACATAGCCACACAGACGTCGCCGGTTGCAAAGCTGCATACTAGAGTAGCTGACAAAGTCCAACAGCAGGGTAGCATTGCTGCGAGGACTACAGTGACGCCCAAGAGACGGCGTGAGCATGAGCCAGGACAGCAAGCGACGCCCTCAAAGAGGAATTAAACTGGCAATGTAAATCCAGAGGCTTCGGAGTCGGTTCCACAGAACACGTGGCAAACGGCCCAGCGAAGGAAAGCTAGCAAGCCAGCCGGTAAGGCATCTGGCAAGCCGCCTACGAAGAGCAGATCGGATGCGCTGGTAATAAGTACCAGCGAGCTTTCCTATAGCGAAGTTCTGTCGCTTGTTACGCGCAGAAGCGACGGAAAACTCAACGGAGTCCGCGAAAAGGTCTCTAAAGCCCGTCGCACGTCAAAAGGCGACCTGCTACTGGAGCTGAATGGAGTAGGCCTGGAGTGCACCAAGCAGCTCAAGGACGAGGTGGAGCTTGTGCTGGGCAAGAGTGCTGAAGTTCGCTCGTTTACAGAGCAATCACACTTTGCGATTCGGGATCTGGATGAGTTGGCAATTAAGGAGGAGATTGTAGCTGCGCTGTCGACACAGGCCAATATGCCCATCGATGTATGCCATTTTAAAAGCATTCGACCTGGATATGGTAACACACAGGTGGCTCAGTTTTCAGTACCAGCGAATCTGGCGAGCAGCATTACTGCCCTGCGCACGGTTCGAGTTGGCTGGACCAGCTGCGCCATCCACCCGCAGGAAGTACGCACGAGGTGCTACCGATGTCTGGAAATGGGACAGACCGCTAGCAGCTGCCGTAACTCAGTGGATAGGTCCCAGTGCTGCATCAGGTGTGGAGAACCGGGTCACAAGGCAGTAAGCTGTAAGAGCGAGGCGAGGTGCTCCATCTGCACCGCTAAGGGCAGTGCCTCAATCAGCCACCAGGCGGGCAGTAGCAGATGTCCACTCAGCGGAAGTGTAAGTAATCGTCCAAAACGAAGTGCATCCAGCTGAACCTCAACCATTGTACGGCGGCTCAGGACTTGTTGTCGCAAACAGCTGAGTGAGCCATACCGGATGCAGGAAGGACCAAACTGCGCACTAGACACATCAGGAAGAGCGGCAATTTGGTCTTGTGGGAGCGCCGCGCCACCACTGACTTGAGTTTACCGGGCTGATAGCTTCGTACTTGCGATGGCGGGCGGCATGTGGATCTACTCCGTCTATCTGGCCCCCAGCCGGCAGCTCTCCGAGTTTAGCACCGCCCTGGGCTCTCTGGTGGCAGATGCTAGAGGCCGGCACCCGGTCATTATCGCTGGTGACTTCAACGCATGGGTAGAGGAGTGGCGTAGCTCGTCCACGAACGCTAGGGGCCGAGCCTTACTTGAGGCCTTCACGCTTCTGGACGTTGCCATACTGAACCAGGGGACCCAACACACTTTCAGCAGAGCAGGGCTGGGATCCGTCGTCGACATCACGTTCGCCAGTAGTTCGCTGTCTACTTCATCCAGCTGGAGCATCGACGACTCCTACAATGGGAGCGACCATGCTGCCATATGGTTCACCGTCGGAGCACGTCATAATCTCCAGCATGCTCCAGCCCAACCTAGGCAGAAATACCGTGCTGAGACGCTCGACACGCAAATCTTTGGTACACAGCTTGCATCAGCAGGGATCCCGAATAGTGCGGACAGCACCGAGGCTGTGGTGGAAAAAACCATGATGCTGATAAGCCGAGCCTGCGATGCTAGCATGGCGAGGAGCAAGAGGTACCAGAGGCACCATGTGCAAGTATACTGGTGGAATGAGGAGATAGCAGAAGCTCAAAACGACTGCAACCACGCTAGACGACGCTACCAGCGCTCACGCGGTTCCCAGATGTACCAAGCCCGTAAAGCAGAGTTTCTCACATGCAGGAGGCAGCTGCAGAAGCTTATTAAGGTTAGCAAGCGCAAATGCTTTCTTGAGCTCTGCGACACAGCTGAGAACGATCCTTGGGGCGACGCCTACAAAATCGTTGTCAAACGCTTCAACGCCTTTTCCCGCTGCCAGCCTACCGACTCGGGGGCGCTCAGAGAGATTGTGACGCACCTCTTTCCCAGAATGGCTGATGAGCCTAATCCCGCACCAGAGTCTAGCATGCCTGCCGTCATCGAGGAGGTCACCTTGGAAGAGATCCGCCAAGCAGCAACGAGGACGAAGCCTAGCAAGGCGCCAGGGCCCGATGGGATTCCTAACAGAGCTCTCAAGCTAGCACTTGCGATCCGTTCGGCTTCCGTAAATCGAGGTAAACGATTGACGCAATCGGCAAGGTGGTGGAGATATCCGCAGAAGCTATAGCCGGCACTAGGTGGCAAGGAAGTGCCAAAAAGTACTGTCCGATCGCAAAGCTAGATGTAAAAAACGCGTTCAAAACGGCAAAATGGAGCTGCATCTTGGAGGCCCTGGAAGCGTTTGGAGTGCCGAGTTATCTACTAAGGCTGATAAGGAGCTATTTTCAGGACAGAATACTGCTATATAATACCAGCGAGTCGACCGAGGAGTACCACGTATCTGGAGGCGTGCCGCAAGGGTCAGTTCTTGGCCATCCTCCTTTGGAACGCCATGTACGACGGCGTTTTTCGGCTCACTCTACCTGAAGAGGTCCGTAAAGTCGGTTTTGCAGACGACGTGGCGTTGGTGGTGGTGGCTAAGGAGCTCAAGGCTGCCGAGGACAGATGCAACCATTCCATCGAAATGGTCATCCAGTGGCTCCCCTCGGTTGGCCTCCAGATTGCCCCCCACAAAACTGAGGCTGTACTCATAAGCAGTATAAAAGTAGTGGAATCAGCAACCATTAAAGTGGGAAATACGCCCATCACATCAAAGAGAGCAATCAAGTACCTGGGAGTGATGCTGGACACAAGGCTTTCCTTTAAGGAACATTTGGCGTACGCCAGCTCAAAAGCTGCTGTAACAAACCGTGCTCTATCGCGTATAATGCCAAATACGAGAGGCCCGAAGCAGTATAGGAGAGCTTTAATTTCCAGCGTAACTAGGGCGGTGATGTTGTACGCGGCGCCTATATGGCAGCTTAGCCTCCGCTATGTCAGCTACTCCCGTGGATTGACGGCTACCCACCGCCTTGGGGCGATCAGAGTGTGTTGCGGATTCCGAACCATTTTGGACGATGCGTGCCTGGTGCTAGCCGGAATTGCCCCCATCTCGGAGCTCGCCAGGGAAATCGCCGAGGTGCACCAGGAGACACATGGCAAGGACCTCTCAGTGGCTCTCAAGAAGGCAGTGCGAAACACGGCAAAATCGCGCACGCTGATCAACTGGCAGAGGCGCTGGGATTCGTCAACTAAAGGGCGTTGGACTCACCGCTTAATCACGAATATATCGGTGTGGTTGAACAGGAGGCATGGGCAGGTCAACTTTTACATCACCCAGATCCTTAGCGGGCATGGCTGCTTCCGTGGATATCTCCACCGTTTCGACCATGAGCCTGCTGCTTACTGCATCCATTGCGGAGGAGGGGTCGTCGAGGATGCGGAGCGTGTGCTGCTTCACTGCACACGCTTCACCGAGCTTCGCGCGGACTTGGAGAGGAGTTTTGGCTGCGCCTTTGAGGTGGACAACCTAATAACCCTGCTGCTAGCCAGCAGAGACAACTGGGAAGCCTTCAGCGTCTTCGCGGCGGCTGTTACAACCGAACTGCGGAAGGCCGAGGGAGAGCGAAATGGACAACGGGAGTAGGAGGAACCAAAGCGTTTGCGACGCATTACCTAACGGCCGTTCCGCAAATGCTATTGTTCTATCTTTTTCCCAATGTAGTCATAGTGTACCAAATAGTATTACTTAGGTTAGGTTAGTTTATTTTAGCGCGTAATAAATGAATTTAAAAAAAAACAACACACACACACACACACAAACATACACATTTACAGACTAACATAGCGGACTTCATATTCAAATTCATAGATTTAACCCAAATTCAATTCAATTCTTACAACGCTACTCTCACAGCGCGATTTTTATAAAAAATTTTATGCATGCAAATTTTTTCAAATATTTACTATTTCAATTTGAAAAAGGTTTTCTTGCCTAAATAAAATTCTTTGCATTTTGTTCATACTTTGATACCTATCTTTTTTATAGCATTGCCACCCTACACTTGAACATGTATTAACAGAGTGGCAATCAATAACGTAATTGTGTAGTCTCTTGTCAAACATTTTAAGAGCTTTTAATATAATGTCCTAGTGAGAACTGCAACGAGTTTGAAATTTTTTAACTCGTTACCGAAGGTGTCCGTCCTTCTGTCCGTCTGTATGTTCGCAAGTTTTTTCCACACCCTTCAAGCTAGAGACTCTCTTTATCTATGGGATAGTAAATTAAAGAGTCAAGATGGGGGCTCTACGATAACTGTGATACCCAGCCCAAACAAAATGGCAAAAATCACTTCAAAGCCCAGGTCCACCAAAACTGCAAAACATTTGAAAACGCACATTCATATAAAAAAATATGCATGTTGATATGAATATCCATTTGTGTATTGCTGCTTACAGCTAGGTCACAAGAACGAAAAGGAAGGAGGCATACCATATGATCATATGAAGAATACACACGCTCATAAGCATGTGATAACAGGCGATCAGCCCAAAAAGCAAGGGTCTACGTGCTGCAAAATCGCTGGCAACTGGCGCATACGCACAGTATGGCCGGCTGGCTGTGCTATGAGTGAAAAGTGGCTTGAAAATCGGGCACGAAATGCGCTGGCAGAGAAAAACGTCTACAACAGCGCTCTCTCTTCGGTATCGAGTATAGTTAAGTCAGATATTAAATAAAGTACTATTAGACTGGCACGTCCGTGCCTTGCGACTTTGGTTTCTTGAATGTCTTTATTGAATAATTTTGTGTTTCTTATTCTATGTTTAACATTGATAAAGCTTATGCTGTTATATTTTAACAGCTACAAAGAGAGGGAGAGCGAGTGTACATATATATGCGGAGAGTGGCTTAAGTGCAAGCGCAGCGTTTCCCGTAGGGCAACGGTCTCGCGCTTGCTTGGCCTTCTAAAGAGGCTTCATATTACCTACACGCGCAGACCACATGTATGTATGTGCTTTGGTATGCGCATACATATATATGTTTGTGCTGAGCGTGTTTAGGTTTATTCAAAATTGCAACAAAGTGTTACAAGTTGTATTTAATATGTGTTTTGACATTACATATATGAATACACTACACCTCCCCTTTTAAAAAAAATAACGTAATATTATGAATATGTAGTTATTTATAGTAAACATGATTGTAATTGTTAGGAATATAAATATTGAATAATATAAAACTATAAATGTATAAAGATTTAAAAGTGAATAGTTTTTTTTTTTTTTTTTTTTTTTTTTTTATTGTTCATAATATATGGCTGATCAGACCGTTTTAAAAATAATTTTTTTTTTTAGGTATTTATTTTATATTAAACATATATTTTATTTTAATTTTATATTTTAATCTCTATAAATATATATATATTTTTATTTTTTTTTTATTATTATTATTATTATTTTTATTTTATTTATTTATTTATATATATATATATTTTTTTTTTTTTTAAGTTGGATATTAGAGTAGCTTGAAACCTATTATGCATTAAAAATTTTTAATCTATCCTTATGAACTGTTTGTTTTTTTCCTTTTTTGTTTTTTATTATTATATTATCTTTTTCTATTATGGATACTACTGAGTATGGTCCAATATATTTATTTTCTAACTTATGACCTGTTTCGTTTTTTAAAAGTACTTTATCTCCTATGTTCAGATTAAAATCTATTGTTTTTCTATCATAATATTCCTTATTTTTAGCCTTACGCTTTTCTAACATTATCCTTGCTCTTTTAATTGCTTGTTCTAATCTAAACTTACTTTCTTTAGCGTAATCTTCTATGTTATATAATGGATTAATATTATTTATTTTATTAAAATGTTGGGGCAAATTACTTTGCTTACCAAAAACTAATTCATATGGACAATAATTATGTGCCATAGAAGGGGTCGTGTTGAAACAGTATACGAAATATTTTAGCCACACATCCCAATCAGTTTTGTCGACTGAAATGTATGAACGAATATATTCATTAAAAGTTCTATGACTTCTTTCTACTGTTCCAACTGTCTGGTGGTGGTGTGCTGTAGACGTTATTTTCTCTTTTTTTAAATATTTGCACAAGTCATTTATAATAGAATTTCTATATTCAGTTCCCATGTCCGTAATGAACGTCTTCATTGGACCGAACTGTAATATAAAAGATTCAAATATAGCTTTAGCAACAGTATTTGCATTTTTATTTGGGATCGGTATGGCAACAAGATATTTTGTTAAATCGCAAATAAGCGTAACTGCATATTCGTTACCATATTCAGATCTTGGTAATGGACCTACTGTGTCAACTATTACCCTGTCGAAAGCACTTATTGGTGTGTCGGTAATTGTTAAAGGAGTTTTAGTATGTGTTGTTGTTTTTGACATCTGGCATTTTGGACATCTACTTACGTACTCTTTTATATGACGAGTCATATTTTTCCAATAGTAGTGTCTTTTTACTTTGGCCAAAGTTTTTGTTATACCAGTATGTCCTCCTTGTGTGGGACTATCATGAAATGTAGACAATATTGCTTCTTTTTCTATATCTTTTGATATAATGGTCACCGGCTTGAGTAGCGCAACTCTTAATAATCTCAATGTATTATTGCCCATATTTATGAAATTATCTATTGAAACTTGTTCAAAGATGATTTCATGCGGTGCCACTTTTAGTTGGCGTAAATCATGCATACCGGCTTCCTTTTCGAGCCTTTGGAAAAATTGACCTAAGTCGATAACTCCATTAGTATACAGATCGCTAACATTTATTCTTGCAACGATTTTATTTCCGTGTTTGAAATAACATAGCTTTCCTTTCATATGCAAGGCCACTACTTTTCGTACATCGTCATTTGTGATGACTTCATATTCGTTGGGCTTAGAAGCTTTTTCAAGATTTTGCCTTAGCAAAGGTTCTTGTTCATTTCCTGCGCAGGATTTATTTTGTCTACTTTGTTGCCTAGTAGTGACTTTCAGGACTTTATTTTGTAAATCTTTTAATTCGGATATTGTTATCCGTGATAGGGCATCTGCCACGAAATTGTCTTTACCCTTTAGATACTCGACTGTAAAGTCGTATTCTTCTAATTCGAGCCGCATGCGTGTAAGTTTAGAACTAGGATTGACCATAGAAAATAAATAAGTTAATGGACTGTGGTCAGTTTTCACTGTAAAATGTTTTCCATAAATATATGGTCGAAAATGTACTATAGCCCAATGAATTGCTGCTAATTCTTGTTCCGTTGTACTCTTATTACTTTCACCCTTTGTAAATGAACGTGATGCGTATGCAATTGGAAGTTGGAGTCCATTGTAGTTTTGAGTTAAAACTGCTCCACACGCTTGCTTACTTGCATCCGTTATTATGCAAAATTCTTTGCTGAAGTCTGGGTATTGTAATAGTGTAGGCTGCATTAGCTTATCTTTTAGGTATAGGAATGCATTTTGGCATTCAACTGTCCATTCAAAAGGAACATCCTTTTTACATAATCTTGTTATGTGCCGTGAATAGTCGGCGAAGTTATTTATGAAACGTCTATAATAATTGCAAAATGCAACAAAACGTCTAGCGCTGTCCGCATCGTGTGGGACTGGGTAGTTTTTAATGACGTCGTACTTTTTGTCGTCTGGCAAGATTCCTTTATCAGTGCATTTATGACCAAGAAAGGTCACTTCATGCATAAAAAATGAGCCTTTTTGTGGATGTAACTTAAAGTTGTATTTCCTACATTTGTCAGAAACATCTGTTAAATTTTTGAGCATATGTTTTTCGGAACAACCAATAACTATTAAATCATCCATATAAAGGAATGCTTGGGAAGATTCAAGGCCAGAGAATGCAATAGTCATCATTCTCTGAAATGAATTTGGCGCTATTTTTAAGCCAAATGGTAATCGCGTGAAGCGATATGAGCCATTGCTCGTTGAAAATGAAGTTATATCCCTTGAACTTTCTTCAAGTTCGATTTGATGAAAACCTGACATTAAGTCAAGGCATGAAAAGTATTTTGCTCTGCCTAGTTGATCTAATATGTCATCAATTCTAGGCAGTGGGAATTTGTCGGACAGTAATTTTTTATTTATTTGACGATAGTCAATTACTAATCGCCATTTTTTATTTTCTGAGCCTGGAAGGGCTTTCTTTGGAACTAATAAAAGTGGGCTATTGTATTCTGACACAGATGGTTCGACTATGTTGTCGTTAATCAATTTTTCTACTTGTTTTTGGATTTCATCTGTTTGGCTGTGCGGGCTTCGATAGTTTTTAATATACACTGGTTCATTGTCTTTTAGTCTCAAGTGTTGTTTATAGAAATTATTTGTTGTAATCGATTCGGTTTCGAGACCGAATACGTCACTATACTCGGTGCATAACTTTTTTAGTTGAGGTTTGAATTGAGGTGGAAAATTTTCTGCTAGCTGAGATAAGACGTTTTCTTTTCTACTTTCTGGATTTGTTTGAACTACATCGTAGTTCGAAAGTGATTCATGTTGCAAATTATTAATTGTAACTAATTGATCTGAATTAGTTGTGTTTAGTAAACGGACAAACGTATTTTGGGATGTTGCAATTGTGTTTGCAACATATACACCAGTCTGGATTTCCTGGTTTGGAATAAATATGCTATCTTCTTTTGAAGTTAGCGTGATTTTTCGGACAATTTGAGATCTTGCTGGTAGAAGTATTGAGTTTCTACCAGAATCATATGTTATGGGAAAATGAATTGGATATTGTAAATTATTGGGTCTAATTATAAACCAATCTTCTGATGGTTTGAAGTCCAGTTGGCAATTGTATTTTTTAATAAAATCAATGCCTATTATTCCATCACATGGTATAGCGAAATCTAAATCAACTATATGAAAGTTGTGTGGAATTATATATTTACATGTCTGTATCTCAATCGATGCTAGTCCTTTGGATTTTAAAATTTCTTTACTAATGCCTTGGATGTTTATAACATTGTTAGGCTGGATGTCGTGAAAGACATCAGAATTTTCTTTAATTATTGAAATGTCTGCACCTGTATCTATTAAAAAGGTACGTTTTTTACCTGTTGACACGTGGTCAAATGAAACAAATATATTGAGACTAAAATTTATTGCATGAACTTTAGTGTTTTCTATTGCTGGGTATCTAAAGGTTGCTCGGAGTTTCCCGAAACATCTTGGGTTACTCTGACATTGTTATGACCTCTGTTTGAATTGCCATGGCCTCTAGAGTTTTGGCCTCGAGTGTTGCCTCTGTTATTATTGTAGTATTGTCCTTGACCGCCTCTGTTGTAAGGTCGGCCTCTAAAATTACCTCTTCCGCGATTTCCGCCACGTTGAGAGTAATTTTGGTAGAACAATACAGCGTTGGATTGTCCAGTTGCCTCTGTGCAACTGTTGACAAATTTGGATATCGCATCATTCATGTTATTGAATGTGCCAGCCTGCATGATAAGTTTTACCTTATCGTTAGCACAGTTTTTGGTCATTGCCTTAACTGCTTCGGCTGTACTGTATTTACTGGCCAGTTCCGGCGTTAAACCATCGTTTATATATGCGCCTTCCAAAGCTCTTGTTAACTGCTCAACCTCTTGTGTATACTGGTTGGCAGTTTTGCTTCGTTGTTGCAAGTTGAGTAATTTGGCTGACAATACTTCTACTGACTCGCCTTTTACTGTGCTTGATAGTTTTGCAATAATTTGAGCGATCGTTTGCTCTTTGCTAATCAAGTTTCTTGCGTGGCCTCTTAATTTTGTCTTTATAAGTTCTATGGCCGTTGCTTCGTGGTCACCTTTAATTGTGTCTAATAGACTTAAAGCGTCTTTGAAGCTTTGTAGATTTTCTGCTTTGCCATCGTACTCAAATAGAAGAGACGAGGCTGTTTTCAGAAAATCTACCACTGTTTGGGTCATTTTTATTGGTTTAATTTCTTCTTCAGAATCAGAATCAAAATCAATGTCGGTTTCTTTGTCTGGCATCCGGTCGTCTAATACGGATGGATCGAATGTTACCGGTACACTTAGTACCGAAGGAAGAAATAGATGTAGGTCGTGTTTTGTGTCCAAGGTAATTAACGCTAATCTTAATTTGTCGATAATTTCCCTTGCTTGTAATTTGTGTAGACTATTTAAGTTGTCATAATTGAAATGTATAAGTTCCCGACATTCGTTGTACGTTTGTACTAGTATTTGGGTATGCTTGATTATAGTTTCAATTTGTATGGGAACTTTCTTATTTAAGCACTTATACGATTTAATGAACTCAACGCGTTTTTGTATTATAAGCTCTCTGAATTCTGTCCATTCCATGAGTTACTAATATTTATCGATGCAGTCGCACCATTAGTTTAGTAACTGGACCCAAGAAGACGTTATCTTCTGTTAGTTCTTTTACCATCACATATGGCAAAGTGAATAGCACTATACCTTTTTCTTTTATACTGCAGTGGTATAGTGGGCTAGTAATTCTATTATACGAGTCCACGTAGGCGTACTCAAAATCAGATATCGAGATTAATTCGTGAAATTGATTTAGTACACAAATTGCTCGTATAATGAACTCTGGGTCTCATTCGAATGCTACGGCTATTGCCGCATGCATTTTGAAATACTTATTATGTGATATGTTTCTTGTGCATTCAATATGTCTGCGTATATGTCAGATAGTTGTCTGGTACCCATTGGCTCCATATATAATAATGCTCATACTTTGTTTGGGAAATCTTGGTCTTTGTTAGGCATACGTTGTAACAGAGTTTTTATTCTGATACTTGAGGTATATCCATCATACAATAATATATATATAAATATAAATTTAATTTAGTCAAAAATTGTTATTAGTATGTATAGTTTTTTTTTTTTTTTCATTCGATTCTAAATTTTATCTAGATCATTAGCCTTGCTTTTGTATTTTTTCTTGAGGCACTTATTTTGTAGCTTGTATAATTTAAAGAACATATTTGCGCTTAGAATAACAACGATAATTATTAACAAAGTATTCGTTATTCCTAAATCTACACTACTTGATTCTACTTTATTTATAAACTTAGTGGTGGAATCCACCGTTTGTCTACGAGGCCCATTTTGGCCGATTCTGTGTCATAAACGTTTTCCGCTTTAGATATTATATTATTATATAGATTTCCTAATTTGAAATTATTTGTAATTTATTTATTTTTATGTATCATACAATATGAAATATGTTATAATAATTTTATTGGCATAACTGTGCCGTATGTTTTTAGTTTTGGTAATATTGTCTACAAATCTTTTTATTTTATTCTTATATGATTACATATATATCAATACGTTTATAAATTTCTTACTTTATTTATTTATTTTTATAATTTTAGTAATTATATAAATTTTAGTTTTTGCCATTTCTTTGATTGGTAATGGCTATTTAAGTTTAAATTATTTATTATTGTTTACATAGCACAAAAAAAAACTGAGACTGAAAATTTTGATTGTTTTTACCAATTCAGTGTGCAACATTTTTTATTTCTATTTTTGAAAAGGTTGTACGCCAACTGGCGGAGAGAAGTTTAAAATTAATTCACATAAGGTGAATGTACATATTCTCCTACCTAGTGTTTGTTTGGCGACTCAATTATCGCCGGGTATTACAAAAAAAATTTTCTCAGATAATAATTTTTTAAAAATATTCGTTGATTTGTAGTTCCTGCACCCTTTGTGATGCCGCCGGCTTCTGCATTCTTTGTAATGCTGCCGTCTTCTTATGGTCAACTTGGTACGTTGACGTTGCCGGTGCTGGTTCTTCGCACAGGCCTTATACTGGGGTGCCGTTGACGGTGGTCGTCTCCTGCTTGTTGTTGCCGCAAGTGTACTCGCAATGTACTGAATATAGAGGTCCCTCGCAGTCGGCCGGACACTTCTTTTTAATGCTGGGTATTGGCTGAGGAGCAGGGCGATTAGTGATATGATTTATATTTTATTTTGAATGGTACAGAGTGCGTGTGTTTTTAGTAATTGCTCTAAATGCTCGAGCTCATTGTTTAATTTAACAGCAACATCCCAAGTGGGGGGGGTGTTGCTTTTGTATAAGAGTCTTACTATCTCGGTTTTTCTTTTTCTGAGTCGCTCTTTAATGCCAGAACGTCTGGTCTTTTTCCGACACGGCATCTCTGTACTCACTCTGACATTTTGTGTTCGCCGAAGCTCATCAGCTCTATGGTCCACGACGATATCCTTTCGCAGACGCTGACAGAAGCCAGTTCAAGCCACTACTCCATAAACGTTCTCCTTCCAGCTGGATATGGCTGTGCTTCCGTTAAGTTGTTAATGTTTGTGGATATGTGGGATTGGAATAGCCCCAAACAGCTTTGTCTGTCCAGTAGATGGCTTCATCGGTAATGGCCAGTTGACGTTCTTCTTACTGCTCCTGCAGTCTCGTGACTCTAGTCACGGTCGCCATATAGTAAAGTCAGATATTAAATAAAGTACTATTAGACTGGCACGTCCGTGCCTTGCGACTTTGGTTTCTTGAATGTCTTTATTGAATAATTTTGTGTTTCTTATTCTATGTTTAACATTGATAAAGCTTATGCTGTTATAGTTTAACAGCTACAAAGAGAGGGAGAGCGAGTGTACATATATATGCGGAGAGTGGCTTAAGTGCAAGCGCAGCGTTTCCCGTAGGGCAACGGTCTCGCGCTTGCTTGGCCTTCTAAAGAGGCTTCATATTACCTACACGGGCAGACCACATGTATGTATGTGCTTTGGTATGCGCATACATATATATGTTTGTGCTGAGCGTGTTTAGGTTTATTCAAAATTGCAACAAAGTGTTACAAGTTGTATTTAATATGTGTTTTGACATTACATATATGAATACACTACACGAGTATAAAAATGTGGATTTCTGGCAAGTTTTTTGCGTAGAAGCCCCATTGTGCTTTATTTCACTTTGTAATAGAATTCAAACAATATCTGTGAATATCGATTAGTTTCATGGGTATGCATTCAACTAAGCTGACGTTGATATGGTAAAGCGAATACAAAAGTGCATGTAAGCCGAATTTGGCTTTTGTTTGTAGCTCTATCTTGTATTTAGTTTGAATCATTGCCCTTTTATATATACCAAAAAAAAACACATGTGCATATATATTTAAAAAAAAGAGTTATATTTTGAAAAAAGTCTTTACTACACAACTAAAGCAGTGCAATTCATTTGATAGGCTGTTGACAATAGGGGGACAAATGAACGATAGTGTGAAGTCCTGATTGCACTGTGAATGTTGGGTCACCAACTATTTGGGTCATAGCTAGAGGAAACGAGCTTTTAAGTCCAACCAGGCTGGGGGAAAATTAGCACATTTTTTGATTTTTCAGGTGGTAAATTAAGCACAAAAGTTTCCAACTATTGAATCAGAGCGTGTCTCCAGCCAAAGGCCGCGGAATATCAAGATTTTTTTTGGTTAATCATTATTTAGAATCTGTCATCTTTTGACAATGGCTAAATTTTGTGTATCTTTATATTCCACGGTCAATAGTCCAAAATACACACCCACATTATGTTACCTACCCAGTTGCCTCCACCTCAGCGGCAAAAAACTAACAAAAGTTATTAGCTTGGCCTATCAAAACGTTAGAGGCCTTAACAGTAAACTTGCTAAATATTATGTTAACAGCCTATCCTTTGATTCACATATAGTTGCACTTACAGAAACCTGGCTAAAAACCGATATTTCTGATTATTCCGTTTTTCCTTCTAATTATAACTTGTGCAGATGCGATCGCACTTCCCGCAAGGGGGCGGTGTTCTCATTGCTGTTGACTCTTGTTTTTCCTCTAAACATATTTATTATCATGTTCTTCCGGACATAGCGTTTTTATGTGTTAAAATATTACTAAACGGCCGTTCACTTTATGTAACTTGTTCTTATATTCCTCCTCATTCTGATACTAACATTTACTCATCCCATCTTAGTGCCCTGCAATTTGTTTCGTCATTGTTGACAGATATTGATAATCTGATAGTGGTTGGTGATTTTAATCTGTCACATGTTGTATGGTCTGTGAATGACACATCTTCGGCGGTATTACCAGTCACTTCCGATGATTTTATCGATGGCCTACATGCCTATCGCAAGTTAACAGGGTGCATAACTGTAGTGGTAGAATGTTGGACTTAATGCTTGTTTCGGACTCAGATTGCAGTAATGCTTGTAGAATACCCCCTCTAGTGCTCCAGGAAGATTCCTGCCATCGAAATTCTTAATCCTAGTTCAGTATCTAATAATACTTTAAAAACCCGTTGCTTTCGTAAAACTAACTTTACTAAATTATACCATCTTCTTCAACATACTAATTGGTCTCGCCTTTATTCTTGTAGTGATATAGAAACTGTCATTGCCATATTTTATGGGACCTTGAATTCGCTTTTGGATTTTTGTTTTCCCCTCACTTGTTCTTCAAGTGATAATAAACTACCTTGGTTTACGAGGGAACTATCGAAATTGAAAAATGCGAAGACAAGATCATATAAAAACTTTAAAAAATCGGGAACTACTTTAGATTTATCTTCGTATTTAGTAGCAAAATCTAGTTTTCTTTCTGTTAACACATCTTGTTAAAATAATTATCTTAATCGTTGTAGACTTAACTTTTCACGTGACACTAAACAGTTTCATAAATTTGTTAGCTCTAAACGTAAGTCTTCTTGTTGCCATCCTCTGTATACTTTAATGATACAAAAGCAAGTTCTGATCAGGCAGTAGCCGATCTATTTCCTGAGTGTTTTCAGTCAGTATACTCATCGAATTTATATAGTTGCAGTAATTCCTATCATTTTCAAGTTCTAAAGTCAAATTGCATATATGTCCCAGTAATTACTGAGTCTACACTCCTGAGTGAATTTAACTCTATCAAACCTGGCTACTTGCCTGGTCCTGATAGAGTGCCAGGTTGTATTCTTAGATACTGCGCGGATTCACTTTGTAAGCCCTTAAATACATTATTTAACTTGTCTGTTGACTCAACTGTGTTTCCTGATATATTGAAGGAATCCTTTATAATTCCACTCCATAAAAAATCTTCAAAGTCAAACGTTAAAAATTATAGGAGTATATCCAAGTTGTCTGCCATTCCAAAAGTCTTTGAAAAATTATATGTACTCAAGTGCAACAAGGATGTAGTTCAATTATATCGCCTTATCAACACGGTTTTGTCTACTACCACTAACCTTCTTGGTTCTTCTCACTTCGCTTGTTATCAATGGGTTTCAGGAAGAAATGCAAACTGACGTTGTTTACACCGATTTTAGTAAGGCATTTGACCCTGTTTGTCATTCTCTGTTGCTTCATAAATTATATTTTATTGGATTTCCATCAAAACTTGTATTGTGGCTTTCGGAGTACTTGTGTGGTCGTAAGCAAACAGTAGTTTTTAAATCGTCTGTATCTTAACCTATTTAAGTTACCTTTGGTGTACCCTAGGGTAGTCACTATTGTTTCTGCTTATAAACGAATATGATGGTATTGGTGTTGCGGCAGAGAAAAGTGGTTGTAAAAGACGAGGTCTCGCTCGTGAACTGACGAACGCTGTGTCTGTTGCTTTGCATTCGCTTTGTTTTGTTTGATCTTAGTTGCAGAGAGTAGCCGACGGAGAGTCAGGCGGTTTTGAGGTTTATGTTATGCCGACAAACAACCACAAAAAGTACAAACTTATTTATTTGTAGATTCAGGGTTTTTGGGTTGGCAATTATTAATATATTTAGCTATAATACAGAATAATGTGTTGGCAATTATTAAATTTAGATAAATTAGACGAATGATGAATGTTGGATAATCTAATAAAATTTTAAGTGCTATTGTGGGTATGTAGTCTTAGAATATATTTGCAATAATTGCATATTTTAATTATTTTGATTAGCATAGGTTGGCGTTAGCACACAATTGAGAAATACCTACACACACACGCACACACTCACGCACGCACACACACACACACACACACCGTGTGGTGGGCGGTTTCACAGAATACCCACTTCAGCATGCCATAGCTTGTCGTATGAGGCGACTAAATGGTTCTAAGGCAGAGTTCAGTTATGCCTTAGGTAGGACTTCTGGAACTCCTTCTGGAGCAGACGGAACCAGGGCTGACGGTTAGCAGTATTCTATCACCTGAGTAAGCGGAGTGAAATCTAGCCGAAATGGCTGATAGGCTAATGCTGTTACCGCCTCCGTCCCGTTAAAACATAGCAAGTCTCCAGGATACGGTCTCGGGCTCGTAGTCATTAAGTTGACAGAACCGGTTCAGATGTAATGTTCCTGATTAGCGCGGATCTGGATCTGTATGCCCGACCCCATGAAGGCGGGTGTCAACCCTTGTGGGGCCTCACTGCTTGCATAGATAACCACGGGATTACAACGCGACAGTACAACGACCTGAGACAACGGCCCAGGAGTTGGGACCCAAAAGCATGAATACACAAACAACCCCCCAAATTGAAGGAGAGAGAGAGGCTTTTAGAATTCTTTCACAGAGCCCCTGTGCTGGATTTGCTAGAAGCAGTAAGGTAGGTGTTAAGGTCGCCGACCAAAATTTCGACGCCAGCCGTTCAAGAGTTACACCAGGGCGCGAGGGAGCCTATGGCGCAACACAACAGAACAGCGCTCAGCGACCTTGGAAAAAAAATTTCGAAGCTGGTCGAGATGATGGAGGATGGTAAGAAACAGTCCATTCAACAGCCGATGCGTGACTCGATCGAGAGCTTCAGGGCCCTATACTAGCTAGTAGCTATACAGCTACAAGACAATTCAACGGATGCACCAAGCTTCCATGACGTCGCCAATCTTCGGAAAGGCCATCGATAGCAAGAGAAAGTAGAATCCTGGAGCGGGTGCACCCTCCACCAAGAGGAGTAAGGGAGTGGTGACGACGCAGGTTTCGACCTACACTCAAGCCACGGATGAACCAAGGCCGGAGAGTGCCACGAAAGCTCCCCAAAGCAAAGAGAGTGAAGGAGAAAAATGGACCACGGTACGGAAGGAGAAAAATAAGGAGAGCAACCCTGGCAAGAGACGCATGGCGGAGAAAAGCAGACCAGACGCCATAGTCATATCTGCTAAAGGAGAGGCAAGTTACTCTTAAATACTTCGAAACGTGAAGTCAGATGGAACGCTAAGCGGTGTTGGCCAGGCGGTTTCCAAAATCAGGAGAACCCAAAAAGGTGAGCTCCTGATCCAGCTGAGCAAATCTGGAGTGGGCACATCGGCGATTAGAAACCTTCTTGGTGAGTCCCTCGGGGAGCAAGCGGAAGTAGGGGCACTCTCACAGCGAGTCACAGTCGAGTGCACGGATTTGGACGAAATCACAACTAAGGAGGACATATGCGAGGCCTTGAAAAAGCAGCTGCATATAGAAGCTATCTTGGTGGAAGATATCCATTTAAGAAAGGCTTACGGTTCGACGCAGACGGCTTCCATCAAGCTGCCTGTGAACGAAGGTAGGAAGGCTCTTGCCGCTGGAGTCGCGAAGGTCGGTTGGGCTGTTTCCCGAATAAGGGCATGGATTACAGTCAAGAGTTGCTTCAAATGCATTGAGCTCGGCCAATTTGCAAGGGAATGCAAAAGCACGGTGGACAGGTCTAAGCAATGCCGTAGATGCGGACAAGAAGACCACACCGACCGAGAAGACCGCACAGGCACTTCTGATGCAATCGGCAAGGGAGAAGCATACTGACATAGCTCTTATCTGCGAGCCATTCAAAAGGATACCAGGGACCGGATGGGTAGCCAGCAGAGACGGTAAGGCAGCCATTTGGTCCATAAACACGCCACCCCGAGAAGTCAATACAGATCACAACGGATTTGTTAGGGCACGGATAAGCAGCGTTACATTCTACAGCTGTTACGCACCTCCAAGCTGGGGACTGGGAGAGTTCAAAAACATGCTGGAAGAAATCGTGGATGATGCACGCGGACGATCCCCGAAAGTTATAGCTGGCAACTTCAACGCATGGGCAGTAGATTGGGGCAGCAGAGAAACAAGACCAGGGGCTTCTGCTTTTTGGAAGAGTTCTTTGCACTGGATGTAATTCTCATGAATGATGGGAAATCGCTTACTTACCGAAAATCTGGTAGTGGCTCTATAATTGACCTAACCCTGATGTGCTGCTCGTTAGGAAGGGGGGTCAAATGGAAAGTAAGTGAAGAGTTCACATTCAGCGACCACCAGGCCATTTACTATGAACTGCGCAGAAGCTCGGCAAAGATTGGGTGGCCCAAGCTAACAGGACCGAAGTCGAGAGATAGCTGTCTGGACGAGCATACTTTTGTGGACCTGCTAAACTATCTGGAATGGGAAAGTGGCCCTGCAGAAACCTAGCTGATGCTTGTGACGCATCCATGCCTAGGCGGAAACAAAGCAGGCGTGGATCACCTTGCTACTGGTGGAATGACGAGATTAGCCAGCTGAGGAAAAAGTGCATACGTGCAAGGCGACTCTTCCAAAGAGCCAGAGATCGCCCGGACTTTGACCGCAGAGCCGAGGACTTCCGGAGGGCTAAGCGGGATTTGAAGCATAGCATCAAGCGCAGTAAAGCCAAATGCTTTCGCCAGATATGTGAAGAGGCCGACATCAAACCCTGGGGGACGGCCTACAGGTAAAGAGCCAAACCACGTCAAGGACCAAATGCCCAGTGGAGCTACGGAAAATCGTAGTGGCCCTGTTTCCACAGCACCCCCGGGTGCAAATGGAAAGCCCCACATTTGACTCGGAGCACATAAGTCCAGTGACGACCGACGAGGTGACTGCGGCAGTTAGACAGATGGGTGACCAAAAGAATCCAGGGCCCGATGATATACCAAACAAAGTGCTAAAGCTTGCAATCGCCGCGAAGTCCCAGGAATTTGCGCACACCTACACTCACTGTTTACAGGAGGGAGTATTCCCACGAGTATGGAAAGCCCAGCGACTCATCCTGCTGCTAAAAGGAGACAAACCAGTCGAAGAACCCTCGGGCTTTAGACCGATTTGTCTGCTTGACACGGTGGGAAAGGTTCTGGAGAAAATTATCTACGCAAGACTGCTAACGATACTGGACGCCAGACATGCACTTTCGGAATCCCAATACGGATTCCGCAAGGCGCGGTCAACGGTGGACGCGATCAAGGTAGTGGTCGACATCGCAACAAAAGCGATAGAAGGGACACGATGGAGATGGGGCGACAAGGAATATTGCGCAGTAGTAACGCTGGATATTCGGAACGCGTTCAACTCGGCGAGCTGGACGCGCATCCTGAATGCCCTAAAAAGAATTAGAATACCGGCTTACTTAATGAGAATTATAGCGAGTTATTTTTCAGACAGGACTTTGGAATACGACACAGAGAAGGGACTTAAACGATATAACGTCACTGCAGGTGTTCCACAGGGCTCAATATTGGGACCCCTTCTGTGGAACGTGATGTACGACGAAGTTCTTAGACTGCACCTACAACAGGGATGTAAGCTTATTGGGTTTGCAGACGACCTGGCCCTCGTGGCGGTGGCAAAACATATTCGAGAAGTAGAAGAGGCAGCTAATGGAGCTATTAAGATAATAACATCATGGATGCGGGACGCAAGCCTGGAACTGGCAGAGCACAAGACCGAGGCAGTTCTCATAACGAGCAGGAAAAAAACTGAATTTATGGAGGTGGAGGTTGGTATTGTTACCATCAGATCAAAGCCATACAATAAGTATCTTGGAGTCATGCTGGACAACAGGCTGTGTTACCGGCCTCATATCGAGTATGTCGGTAAGAAAGCAGCAAAATTGCAAGCAGCTCTCTCCCGTATGTTGCCAAACCTGGGACTACCCAGGGGTGCAAGGCGACTACTTCTTGGAAAAGTAGTGGCGTCAGTTGCTTTGTATGCTGCACCGATCTGGGCTGCAGCCCTGGACTGAAATACTACCCATCGGAGGAAGCTGGCAGCGCCGTATCGATTAAGCGCACTACGGGTGATCTCTGATTCTGTACGGTTTCTGATGACGCAGCACTTGTGTTAGCGAACATGATGCCTGTGGACCTGCTCGCTCGCGAGATGATGGAAATCCACGCCTAGCGGGATTGTGTGGGAGGCATCGCACCGCCTGAAGCTGTTAGGAGGTCAGAGAGACAGGCGTCCCTGGCCTTGTGGCAGGACAGATGGACCTTCTCAACCAAAGGTAGATGGACGCATAGGCTCATCCCAAGAATCCAGGAGTGGATAGAACGAGTGGATCTACTAACTTCCATCTGACGCAGTTCCTTACCGGCCACGGAGGGTATAGGAAATACTTGTTTAAGTACAGGCAAGGAGACGCCGCAATGTTCGGTCTGTCTGGGCTGTGCGGAAGATCCTGAGCATGTCCTGTACCACTGCCCGAGATATCTAGCAGGAGCAACACCTCTACCATCAGTGGAAGAGCTGGTGTCGTACATGTTGGAATCCGACTCGAACTGGAATGCGGTAGTCCAGAGGATCGTTTGCATCCAGAAGGATCTCCGTAGGTGTGAAAGAGAGCGACGTGAAGCACTGAGCGATACTTATGTAGAAAGAAGGATGGTCCGAGAACTGGATGAATAAGCAGACGGCCTTTTTAGGCATCCCATCCCCGCGAAGTTATACTTAATCGTAATCCCTTGGGGGTGAGGCGCGTTGTTGTGTAGGGTGTGTTTAGTACGTGGAAATCGTGCTTACACACACATACACACAGACACACACACACACACACAGACACACACACCAACACACACAAACATGCACACTTACAGACTAACATAGCGGACTTCTTTAATAAGCGAATGAACTGACGAATGATAAACCCAAGTTCATAGAGTTAACCCAAATTCAATTCAATTCTTACAACGCTACTCTTACAGCGCGATTTTTACAAAAAATGTTATGCATGCAAATTTTTTCAAATATTTACTGTTTTAATTTGAAAAAGGTTTTCTTGCCTAAATAAAATTCTTTGCATTTTGCTCATACTTTGATACCTATCTTTTTTATAGCATTGCCACCCTACACTTGAACATGTATTAACAGAGTGGACATCAATAACGTAATTGTGTAGTCTCTTGTCAAACATTTTAAGAGCTTTTAATATAATGTTTTACAACAGTGAACAGCAACGAGTGTGAAATTCTTATACTCGTTACCGAAGGTGTCCGTCCTTCTGTCCGTCTGTATGTTCGCAAGTTTTTTAAACACCCTTCAAGCTAGAAACTCTCTTTATCTATGGGATAGTAAATTAAAGTGTCAAGATGGGGGCTCTACGATAACTGGGGGGCTAGAAAATCGATAAATTCGATAACTCAAAACCGATAAATCCACATATTTCGCATATTTACCAAATTTGGTAAGCAGATTGCTACTAACAATCCCAAAAAACTGCATCAAAAATTTTGGAGCCGCGCTTACCCATTCCGCCCCTCACACCCCCCCTCCCCCCCCCCCCCGCATTTTAATGTCAAAAAAGTATATTTCTCCCACAGTTTTCGAGATATAGCCACCAAATTTGGTGCCAAGATAGGTGATGATGACCCCCAAAAACTGCATCAAAAATTTGGATGCCAGGTGTTTCTGTGTTTCCTTCAGAAGTTTCGGAAATTAATTCGAATTATGCACAATTAAATTTCGCAATTTGTGCGCATCGCTGCATAACTGCATGGTAGTTGCGATGGCAAAATAGTTGGAAAGTGTCATAGATCTAAAAACAAGAAAGAGTTTGAATGACCAGCAATGCAAAACTGATATTTGTCTGCCTATTATACTAAACGCTTGTTTATTTTCCTGTTCCCCTGTACCTGCAAATGCACAACCAGAACCAAAAATGATATTTTACTGCCTTGGAAGTATTGTTTTTCTTATTTTTCTTAGGTTTTTGTAGGCAAAATACACCAAGTTTAATCAATAATAATCAATGGCAAATGCTACGCATACATCAAAATAGCAACATGTAGATATACAAATGCACACACACATATGCTTATGGTACCCAGCCCGAACAAAATAACTATAATTGCTACAAAGCCTATATCCCAGCAAAACTGCAAGCATATGGAAATATATATGTATGGAGATATAGTGCTATGAAGCTATGGCAACGTCGCAAAACTGATTATGATACCCAGCCCAAACAAAATGGCAAAAATCACTTCAAAGCCCAGAAGGCTCTAGTCGGGAGAGCCCGACTAGAAGATACCCTGAACCCAGTTGCAATAAATATATTTAATTTATATAAGACTTTGGTATACTGGCTTAGCTTCCATCGATTAAGTTCAATATCTCCGGTGTTTCTCAGCCGATTTGGACGAAATTTTCAGAAAAGTTCTATCATTATCCATTACTTCAACCCTCATTTTTAGATTTTCCAAATTCGATATTTTATTGTTATCGATATTATGTGTATATCGGAAACCAGAATAGTTATCGATAATTTGAAGCAAACTTGTTCTGCTCATGGTATAGGAGAACTTAAATACAAAATCAGAAGTCTCTAGCTCTTGTTGTCTCTGAGATCCACGCGTTCATACAGACAGAAAGACGGACAGACGGACAGACAGACGGACAGACGGACATGGCTATATCGTCTCGGCTGTTGATGCTGATCAAGAATATATATACTTTATAGGGTCGGAGATGCTTCCTTCTACCTGTTACATACTTTTGCACAAAACCATTATACCCTTCTTTACCCATTTTATGGGTTAAGGGTATAAAAATATGCATGTTGATATGAATACACATTTGTGTATTGCTGCTTTCAGCTAGGTTACAAGAACGAAAAGGAAGGAGGCACACCATATGATCATATGAAGAATACACACGCTCATAAGCATGTGATAACAGGCGATCAGCCCAAAAAGCAAGGGTCTGCGTGCTGCAAAATCGCTGGCAACTGGCGCATACACACAGTATGGCCGGCTGGCTGTGCTATGAGTGAAAAGTGGCTTGAAAATCGGGCACGAAATGCGCTGGCAGAGAAAAACGTCTACAACAGCGCTCTCTCTTCGGTATCGAGTATAAAAATGTGGATTTCTGGCAAGTTTTTTGCGTAGAGGCCCCATTGTGCTTAATTTCACTTTGTTATATGAATGACACATCTTCGGCGGTATTACCAGACACTTCTGATGATTTTATCGATGGCCTACTGGAGTTAGGCTTATCGCAAGTTAACAGGGTGCATAACTGTAGTGGTAGAATGTTGGACTTAATGCTTGTTTCGGACTCAGATTGCAGTAATGCTTGTAGAATACCGCCTCTAGTGCTCCAGGAAGATTCCTGCCATCGAAATTCTTAATCCTAGTTCAGTAGATATATATATAATACTTTAAAAACCCGTTGCTTTCGTAAAACTAACTTCACTAAATTATACCATCTTCTTCAACATACTAATTGGTCTCGCCTTTATTCTTGTAGTGATATAGAAACTGTCATTGCCATATTTTATGGGACCTTGAATTCGCTTTTGGATTTTTGTTTTCCCCTCACTTGTTCTTCACGTAATAAACTACCTTGGTTTACGAGGGAACTATCGAAATTGAAAAATGCGAAGACAAGATCATATAAAAACTTTAAAAAATCGGGAACTACTTTAGATTTACTTCGTATTTATATTACCTTCTTGAATTCACTTCGCTTGTTATCAAAAGGTTTCAGGAAAAAATTCAAACTGACGTTGTTTACGACGATTTTAGTAAGGCATTTGACTCTGTTAGTCATTCTCTGTTGCTTCATAAATTAAATATTATTGGATTTCCATCAAAACTTTTATTGTGGCTTTCGGAGTACTTGTGTGGTCGTACACAAAAAGTAGTTTTTAAATCGTCTGTATCTAAACCTATTTTAGTTACCTTTGGTGTAGTCCAGGGTAGTCACCTTGGACCTTTGCTATTTAATTGGTTTATTAACGATCTTCCATATGTTATTACTAACTTTTTTGTATACATGTTTTCTGATGATTTAAAGCTATGTTTCACCTATAATGATGCTTCCCTGAGTAATTTACTACAGTCGGATTTGGGTACATTTTCAGCCTGGTCCCGTACTAACTTACTAAATTTAAATTGTTCAAAATGTAAAGTCATGTCTTTTTGTAGAAGTACCCCTCATACTGCTCACTACTAGCTTGATGCTTCACCACTTTGTGAGGTAGGCCCAGCGCAAGCCTTCCCCATAATACATTACATGTAGAATACAATATACCTTTAACATAATAAAAAGCATAGCATATTATTGTATTAGAACTTAACATTAACATAGAACATAGATATAACATGGTAAAGGGCAAAGGTAAAGAGTAAAGGCCCAACCAAACGATGCTTGCTTGCTTCGCGTCTCGGAGAAAGACTGACCGAACAGCATTGAGCATGAAAGCCTATGACCATACGTTGCTTAAGTGCTTTGTCTCTTCTTCTTCTTTCTTTTTGCCAACCATTGTTGCCACATGTTCTTTTTTTATTCCATTAAAAAATAAATGGTAACATTTTATGTAATATGTTAAAAATAAAGATAACACAAGGTTTATAGAAATAGTATATTATATCAATATGTTTCTAAGCAATAAAATGAAGATCTAACAATTATTTTAAATATTTTCCATATAATAAAAAAACAGCGACAGCTTTAGAGCACAAAGCATCGAATCATGTTTTCAATGATTGAACTTATGCTTAGGCGCTTAAGCATTCGTTAAAAAAACAAAACTCAACGAAACCGAGCGTAAGCATCGTTTGGGCAGATACACGACGTAGCATATGTTGAAACTTTGCCAACTTCGATGCTTTACGCAAGCAAGCATCGTTTGGTTGGGCCTTAAGCTAAGTATAAGAGCGGCCAGACCAGCGTAACAACAGCGAAGGTCGGGCGCGCGTTCGCGACCCACGATCAAGGTGTCGTGATCCACGAGAAGAGGAATAGCGCGCTCAGGCCGAGCGCGAGACTGGCGAATTAGTCCGTGGTGGGAATCAAAAGCGTGCGGTTGTGTCCCACAAGAGGAAGTCGGTAGCTGGGATTATAAAAGGCGCGGTGAAGTCCCACGGAAGGGAAGGGAGAAAACGTAGAAAGTAGTGAAACGCGGCAAATGGCAGGCAAGGTTAGCATAAGACATTTGGAAGAGTAAGTCCGTGTGAACGAATTCCCACTGGAAACCGGGGAACAATTGTAGGTAGATATAAGACAGGATGGAAAGTCTAAGTGAATCTTTGTGAAATAAAGCAGCATAACCTTAAAACACGTGTGCCTTTATTCCGACCTGAGGGTCATTAAATATACACGCTTACGTATATGTACGTGCGGCCGGTACGATACTAGGCGCGTTTCGAATTGTTCGGTTAGAGCCTGAGTGATCGGCGGCACGCGTACTGTGGCTCGCCCCGTACGCTTCCCAAATCATTCAGTCGGTTCGGTAACGGAGCTTTGGCATCCGCGCGCCCTGACTTGCGAGGGAACATAACCTGTGCTATCGGTGGTACTTGTATTGCGGTTTGTCCCGTACACCTCCCTGATTGCCAGCCGTCGCGAAATCTCGACACTGGTATAGCGGTGGACTAGCTTGCCTCCAATTTGCGAATACGTTTCAGCAAATTTTAATATTTCTTGTAACGTTGAATCTTGGCCGGACTGAGTCTCATACCCCGGCCAAAATCACTACTTTACAAGTGGCGCCCGAGCAGGGATCCGATCATACCCCATTTTATTGCGCGTGCACAAAAGGGGAAGAAAAAAAAAACGGACTGAGTCTAGACTTTTTTTTGCGCAATTGTCTCGGCGCGGCGAAAGTGACGGTTGAAGCGGGTGCACCGATTAAGCAAACGGGATCGCGAAAAGCAAACGTGCGATTGGAATCATTTGCGGCGCGGCGAAAGTGACGATGGAAGCGTATACACCAATTGTAAGAAAGGGAATTGAACACCTACAAGTCGAGTCGGTAGCAAAAGTGACGGTGGAAACGGACGCACCGATCAAGAAAACGGGAATTGCACACGTGCAAGTCGGGTCGTTGGCGGCGCAGCGTAGTTGCTGACGAAAGCGTATGCCGATTAAATAGCGGAATTAGCGGGCGAGTCGAAGAACTTGGTACAGTGCGAGTCAAAAGTCGGGTTTTAGTAAGCATGCAAAAATTGAATTTTTCAGAGTATGGGAAAAATAAAAGTAAATTGATTGAACACGGTGACAAGAACAGTTGAAAGTGTTTTTTTTTTTTGTGCGATCAAACAAAAAAAAAAAAAACTATAAATAAATGGATAATAACTGATCGTTGGACGAGAATGCTCAAAAGTGGTACTTATGTTTTGCTGTGTGATAAAAAAGGAACATAAGTGAACAATAGACCGAGAAAATTCGAGAGTGAAAGTTTTAATTGCTGCATGAAAATAAAATTTACAAACGATCAGTGGGACGAGAACTATTGAAAAAGAAGAAAGTAGAACATATGTTTTTTTTTTGCTGTGTGATCAAAAAAAAAAAGGTAAATATAATCGAACAGTGGGATGAGAACTATAGAAAACAAGTTGCCGAACACTGGCACCAGTGCAACCAAAAACTGGTCAAATAAATAAAAGTTAAAAAATAAAATAAAATAAAAATAAAACAATTTAAGTTAAATTTGAAGTAAATAAATAAAATTGAGATTTAATGAAGATAAAAAAAAAAATAAAAACATATTTATAATTAAAATAAAATCTGGTCAAGAGAAGTCAAAAAAACATTTATTTTTAATATTTGAGTAATATAAAATTTTTTAATAATTAAAAATTTAATAAAGCAAAAGTAAACAAAAATATATAAAATAAATAAATAAAAGAATTTTGAAAAAAAAAATACCAACGAGGAACAAGCATAGCATCATGGAGTTTGAGGATATCAACAACCAACCCGGCATGGACACTGGTTGTACGGAATATGGAGGTCACAGGCAATTCGTCATCGCGGAACAGGTCTGTAGATGGGGTATTAAGTTTGATGGGTACACCGATCCGCTAGAGTTTGTGTAGGCAATCGAGGAGCGGGCCATATCATACGGCATCAGCCTTGATTGTATGCCTAGGAAAATGTGCGTGACGCTGACAGATATGGCGGCTCAGTGGTTTAGAACAAGTGGACTAAGGGACGCAACGTGGGTGGAGTTTATGAACGATTTCTTGGAGTTTTTCTTACCCCCGAAATATTTTGATAGATAAGAAGATGATATTAGGGCACGTCGACAACAGGTTGGGGAAGGTTACAAAGAGTACCTGGAGATAGGGTATACGACAACCTGGCGCGAGAGTACCGATTGTATATCCGTAGAAGGGACTTTTCGACTCTAGCAGAACTGACTCAAGCAGCCGCAGAGTATGAAAATATAACAGGTCCGTGCCACGGTGAAACGGGGTACAGTCAGTCGAGGGGGCCAGGATACCCGAGTAGAGTAGGAGGCGTGGACGTTCCCGCCAGGCAAAATAATCCATTCCGGAGCCCACCAAACCCAGCCACCGTTGGCGAGGAACAAACCCAATGCGCCCCGAACCCATAAGACGGAGGAAATTTCGAACGGAATGATAGGGTACGAACAGCGTAGGACACAAGATGTCGGCAGGGTATGCTATAACTGCTCACAGGGAGGACATTTCGCGAGGAAATGCCCAGATCCACAAGTTGAATATTGTCAGGCAATGTGGCACTCAGGGCGTAAGCGGAGAAGCAGGCCGGTTAAAGAAAATGGGGAAAGAGCAGCGGTTTTATCAGGAGTGGGATTGGACTGGCGTCGGCGTGATCCAGGCCAAAAACAGGAGCTGGACTATCCGCTCAAGGTCGAAAAAAATCACATAGTCGCCTAGGTAAGGGTCGGGGATTTACTGGTGAGGGCGACGGTCGGCACCGGGGCTACGAGGAGTTTTGTGAGCGAGAAGTTTTTTGAAAGGATAGAGTCGAAAGGGGAAGTGTTGTCAGTGACTGCGAACACACACCTTGCGGACGGTTCGACGATATCTATAAGAAAGTTATTACGAACGAAGGTGAGTCTCGTTAATAGGGAGATAGCGTTAGATCTGCTTGTGATGCCATCCATGCAAGATAGTATCATTTTGGGAATGGACTTTCTAGGTAAGATGGGGACGACCATGCAGTGCAGTGAGGCGAAGCTAGTTTTCAGAACTCCGACTATGGATATAGGCAGAGGCAACGCGGATCCTGCGGTGGAGAAAGAGTGCGCAGAGCGGGCACAACGAGGGAATGTCCTGGGGACACCTCAAAGGGAAGACAACGAAAAGAGCAGCGGTTCCAAGAGAGGACCAATCCCGGGTCCCAGTACACATCAGCAGCCACCCGTTTCCATGCACACGGTATACGTGCACAAGGAGCCGACGATGGACTCGGTGGGTAGCGTAGAGAAGCCACGCGCACGTGCACGAGCGCCAATGCCAGACATTGAGCAACCAGCCCCACTCAACACGTTGCAGGCCATTGAGGAGAGAAGCGACACTCATCAGGAAAAAGGCAACGAGGGAGTGGATCAGAAGGAGGCACAAAGGCGGCAAAGTTCCCATCCCCGAAGGAGAAAGTGGCCAAGCGTTTTCGGAAACCAGCGTACGCAGATAATGTCAAAGGAATGCATCACGAGGAGGCATCCAGGAGTTAGGCGTCAGAATCCCTACCCTCGGAAGAGAACGCCACTAAGCGGTATCAAACAGCGACGGCCGTAGTCAACCACAGAGAGAGACGATCAGAAAATGGAGTTACTGGAACGAGCGGTGAACGGGGCAGAAGCACTGAAGCAGTTCGAGGATATAGGAGGATGGCAGGAGGGCTTCGAATCGGAGAGCTTTCCGATAACTCGGATTCCTATTCCAACGTCGTGGACAGTCCACCCTAGCAACACGATTTTGAATCCAGTGGCCATACTCATCAGTGCGGCAGAGCTGGAGCGGAAAAGGCCCAAAGGACGCCGTAGCCGTTTCAAGTTGACGGTGGCGACGGAAATGTTTGGGGTGACTCAACACCGCGAAGGTGAAGTCACCACCACGAAGAAAGGGGGGGGGGGGGGGGGGGTCTGAGGTAGGCCCAGCGCAAGCCTCCGCCACAATACATTACATGTAGAATACACGTATACCTTTAACATAATAAACAGCATAGCATATTATTGTATTAGAACTTAACATTAACATAGAACATAGATATAACATGGTAAAGGGCAAAGGTAAAGAGTAAGCTAAGTATAAGAGCGGCCAGACCAGCGTAAGAACAGCGTAGATCGGGCGCGCGTTCGCGACCCACGATCAAGGTGTCGTGATCCACGAGAAGAGGAATAGCGCGCTCAGGCCGAGCGCGAGACTGGCGAATTAGTCCATGGTGGGAATCAAAAGCGTGCGGTTGTGTCCCACAAGAGGAAGTCGGTAACCGGAATTATAAAAGGCGTGGTGATGTCCCACGGAAGGGAAGGGAGAAAACGTAGAAAGTAGTGAAACGCGGCAAATTGCCGGCAAGGTTAGCATAAGACATTACGTATAAGTATGTTGGCATCCGCGCACCCTGACTTGCGAGGGAACATAACCTGTGCTATCGGTGGTACTTGTATTGCGGTTTGTCCCGTACACCTCCCTGATCGCCAGCCGTCGCGAAATCTCGACACCGGTATAGCGGTGGACTAGCTTGCCTCCAATTCGCGAATACGTTTCAGCAAATTTTAATATTTCTTGTAACGTTGAATCTTGGCCGGACTGAGTCTCATACCCCGGCCAAAATCACTACTTTACAACTTGACCACGTGTTTGAAATTAAAGATTTAGGCATTATGCTTGATCCTAAATTAAAGTTTGACTATCATATTTCGTATATGGTCAATAAGGCCATCAATGTGCTTGGCTTCATCAAGCGGTGGTCGAAAGAGTTTAACGATCCCTACACCACTAAAACGCTTTATACATCCCTAGTTCGTCCCATCCAGGAGTATGGATCTTGTGTGTGGTCCCCACAATACACGATTCACCAAGATAGAATTGAATCTGTGCAGAAGAAATTTCTTTTATTTAAAAGTTTTAACTTGTGTAATGGGCCGCTTGTCGATTAAAAAAATGACGACAGCCTGAAAGTATGCAATTTTTTGTGGTAAATCTTGTCCCAAAACCACAAAAATCACATCTGAGAAATAGACCCCGCAGCTACTTGGCCAAGCAAGTTGAAGTTAATTAAATCGGCTAAGACTGACTGTTTCCGGGAGATAGCTGGGCTAGAGAGTTTCTTTGGATCCCGGCAGATTGAAAGGCGACGGAAATAACCCGAAAGAAAAAAAAACGAAAAGAAACAAAAAAATCGCGTGTGCCAAAAAATTTCTACCCGACCCCAACAACAAAGTTGGAGAAGGCGAATTGGAGCTGCAGGCGAACCTGAAACCTGAAAGTCGAGATGGAGGCTGGGGCGTTCTTTTAAGGGTTCGAGTCCCCGATGTGGCGATAATTGGTAGCCACAAGAAGGTGATAATTTAACCGTGACCGAGACTGGACGATTTTGGGTGCGGCCGTATACATTTAATCGCTCCTTCGTCGGCAAAGCACCAACGAAAAAACAAAAATAAAATAAAAATGTTTGTTTTTGGTTTTGTTCGGTAGTCGTTATAGTTTAGTGTATTTGTAACTTCCTTCATCCCCGCGCTTATCCTTAACCTCCTCAATAGGTACGCGAAAATTAATTATTTATTACTGTCCCGATCAAGTAACAAAGCATTTTTCCATACCCAAACATTTATATGTATTTTTATCGCATATCAAAAGTTGCGACAAGACGACAGCATTGGGGTAGATTGTGGAAACCGAAGTAAAATTTTTGACTTATGCCCAGTCGAAAAATATCACCTTTGTCGTCACCTTAGTAAATGCAAAACTTAGGCTGGAAAATTGGTTTAACTGTGGACTAGAGCTATGAACATCCGCTTAGGCTATGCATTATAATCCCTTCCCTTACAGAGGTTAGTTAACGAAGCATACTTGTGCTGGAATGAGGACTAGTAGTAGCTAGTTAGTCGCACAAGAATGTTAATCTTTTTGTGTTAGCATTAAACTTATAACGCTATTTTGTAAGATAGCACGAATGGATGCAAAAATGTAATTAAACATAATTTGGAAGATATTTTTCAAAAGTAGCTGGAAACAAGCTTTGTGGCCATAGTTACAACTTGCCGCGCTTGGTAAATTTCTTAATAAATTCAACTTCTGTTGTCGCGTCTCTTCAAACCAATAGACTTAACTGTCTGTTACCTGTTGTGTAAGCATGATTTTCCCGATTATATATATGTTCTCATTTGCTAAACTTAAAACAAATAAAAAATAAAATAAAAAATAAAATAAAAAAAAAAATAAAAAAAAAATAAAAAAAAATAAATACATTAAATAAAATAATATAAGAAAACAAAATTAATATATCCATATATACACTCAATAGGTAAATTTATTAAAATAATTAAATCAACCAAAAAATATTCAATCGAAATAACATTTAAATTATTAAGGGCCAGTTTCTCAATGTCTGGTTAAAGTAAGAATTAGCTTACGACCAGATAAATTAAACGCTCGCGTTAAGCCAATTTGGTTTTCTCAATGTATAGTTAAGTTAAATCGATATGATACTATCGCATTGATGGTGCTACCACCCTGTTCGAGCCCTTTTCGAGCAAAACAGCTGCTTTTGTTTGTCATTTTTTGTTTTGTGACTGTCAAATTCTTCTTCCAACTGACAAATAACAGTTAAAAATATGGAAATGATAAAACAAACAAGTTTAATGAGCTCAGCTGAGAAAAGAAAGCGAGCACGAGGAAAAAACTTTTCAGTTGCTGATGAGCACATACTTGTTGACCTTGTGGAGTCACAACAAAGTATTCTAGAAAACAAAAGGAGTGATATTGTGACTTGGAAGCAGAAAGACGAAGCCTGGCAAAAACTGACCGTTCAGTTCGGTGCTCAAGCTGAAGTAAATCGTTTCTGGAAGGCCTTAAAAGACAAATACGACAATTTAAAAAAAAAAATCGAGCAAGGAATGCGCCCATGAAAAGCGGGAAACATATCGCACTGGCGGTGGAGTAGCCAGCAATAGCGGAGTGTCGCGAATTTCTAAAAAAATTGCTGGCATGATCCAAGTATCAGCCAATGGATTAGAGAATGCGGTCGACGATGATGGTACGTATTTATCTATAATATAAGCTTGAAAAATATTTATATAATTTCTTAAATTTTAGCAACGAACAATTATTCAGAGTTTGGTAGTGAAACTAATAGCAATGACATGTCAATGTCCATGTCCAAATTTAACAAAGAATGTGATATAAGTATGAATCAAGAGTTCAGTTTGGATATGGATGGAGCAATTGGAAATTTGGAAACAGCAGCTGAAGAGGAGACAGACGCTCAAGGACCATTTGTGTCTTGGAATCCAACCAAGTTAAAAAACAAAAAGTCGGAGAAGCTCACTGTTTTCCGGCGCAAGAAAATTCTGGAGGAAGAGAAATGCTTGTTGATAAAGCTGCAACAGGACTTTTATAGAAAAGAAAATATAAGAGGTGAAATAAAAGAAAAGGCGGAGAGCGAACGAGCTGCACGTATTGAAAGTTCAACAGTTGCAGCTGCAGCTAGAGATAGATGGCATCCGTCTTAAAAATGAACTTTTAAAGTCAGAGTTATTAGAAAAGCAAAATAATAAAACACAAATATATTCAATATACATTTTTGTACTTTTATTAAAATAAAATTAAAATGAGAAATTAACTTTAAAAATAAAGTCTGAAACTAAAAAAAAAATAATATTAGAAACATGTTTAATGTTAATAAAAAGAAAGATATCTTGCGTTGAAAAATAGGTATTAATCAATTTTTCCCTTGCTGTTCCACCTATTTCATGAATGTTTGATGCGGCATGAGTGGAGTCCCCTTCGCAATCTAACTCAACAAAAGGCTCAAACTCGAACGGCAATGGATCGTTCTGCATTATGGCAATATTGTGCAAAACACCACATGCTACAATAACTTCCATTGCCGTCACACGATATATGCGCATCCCCATTGACAGCACTGGAAATCGCCTTTTCCATACCCCAAAACAACGTTCAATTACATTTCGTGTCCTTATTTGCGACTCATTATAGAGATTTTTAGCTTCGGACGAAGGGTTTTGTAGTGGTGTCATCATATAGTTGGATGACTTGTATCCACTATCTCCTAGAACGTAATGATTATTAAATTCACCGTTTTCTAGCCTAAATTTCAAACGTCTGTTCAAGCACAACCTCGATCGCATGGAGAGCTCTAAGTGCGGCAATTCAAGCGCAGTTTAGATTCGTACAGTTATCTCGCAGCGCAAGCAAAAATTTAATGAGAACTTTGACGTGTTTTATGAAGCCATAATGTCGTTAGCTGATAAATGTCTATGTCAGAATTGTCATTACTAGAAGTGCTTCGAGCAAATCTTCTCCCAGAAACGCAGCATGAAATTTTTTTTATGCCCACACATAGCGTAGGACAACTACAGGAGGTGGTGCGAAAGCGTTGCAGCAATGAATATGAACCCCGTATAACTTCACTGTTAAACAACGCTGAAGTTAACTCCCCAGATACGTGAAATACCCCACCTATGTCCCAGTATCCATCCAGCTTCTTAACAGAACCCTTAGTTGGTTGATGGATACAGGAGCAACGGTCAGTTGCATTGGTGGCAAATTAGCAACTGAATTGATTGATAACAAGTTCTCGTTCAAGCCTGTTAGATCGACGGTTCGCACCGCAGACGGCCAATAGCAAAATATTATAGGGAACATTAGCACCGATATTGTTTATCAGCACCTTTAACCTTTAACTTTTTATATCGTACCTCGACTTGATCAAGATTTATACCTAGAAATTGACTTTTGGAGTGCGTTTGACCTGTTGCCGCTATTCATGGCAACTAAAACCCACATCCCAGTCGTAGAAGGCATTAATTCTATTGAGCCAGAAATTGTTCTTGATGCTGATCAAAAACTACAACTAAAGAAAGCCATTGAACAATTTCCTTCGTTTGTAAAAAGAGGCCTCGGAAGGACACATTGGTTATCGCATGAAATTGATGTAGGAGACGCAAAGCCCATCAAGCAGCGCTATTACGTTGTGTCGCCAGCGGTTGAATAACTGATGTATGCAGAGATAGACCGAATGTTGAAGCTCGGGGTTATAGAGGAGTCCAACAGCCCATGGTCTTCTCCAGTAGTTTTAGTTATTAAGCCAGGCAAAGTGCGGCTATGTATTGATAGTCGTAAGGTGAACGAGGTGACCGTTAAAAATGCCTATCCGATGCAACTCATTGATGGCATATTGAGTCGACTGCCAAAAGCCGAGTTCATATCCAGCATCGATCTCAAGGACGCCTATTGGCAAATTCCGCTCGATAGCGCTGCCAGCGCCTTCACGGTACCTGGAAGACCTTTATACCAGTTCACGGTTATGCCGTTTGGGTTATCCAACGCGCCTCAAACCATGTCCAAATTAATAGAGAGAGTCATTCCTGCAAGTTTAAGGAATTAAATTTTTATTTGCTTATTTGGTGTTTGAACATTTCAATCGTCATCTCGCTGTCTTGTCCGAATTGGCAACTTGCTTATCTATAGCAGGCTTAACTATAAATGTAGAGAAAAGCAAATTTTTCAGGCAGGAAGTAAAATACCAAGGACATGTTATAGGAAACGGAACGATTCAGACAGACCCCGAAAAGATCTCAGCCATTCGAGACTTCCCGATTCCTCGTTCTGTCAGGGAAGTAAGAAGATTCATAGGAGTAACCGGATGATACCATAAGTTTATTCAAAACTGCGCAGGAGTTGCTGCGCCCATCACGGACACGTTAAGAGTTGAAAAAAGTTTAACTGGACGGATGAGGCCCAACAAGCATTTGAGCTGCTAAAACATGAGCTGTGTAAAGCCTCAGTTTTGTGTAGCCCAAATTTTTCTGTCCCTTTTTCCACTCATTGCGATGCAACTCACACTGGCGTAGGAGGCGTGTTAATGCAAAAGGATGAACAGGACAGTGACGTGCCTATTGCTTTCATGTCAGGTCAAAGAAATTACTCCTTGACTGAAAAAGAGTGTTTAGCAGCCGTTTTGTGTGTAAAAAAAATTTCGACCTTATGTTGGGGGTCAAGAATTTTCTATTATCACTGACCATGCGTCGTTAAAACAGCTGATGTCCCAACAGACCTTAGTTCTAGGTTAGCTAGATGGGCCCTAAAATTACAGGGACTTAATTTCTAAATTCACCGAAAAGGAAGTGACAGCCTGGTGCTGGATGCTCTATCGCGTGTCTTTTCAGAGACAGTTTCAGCAGTCAGCCTAGGAGATATTGTAGATCTGAAATCCGACGCATTCGATTCTCCAGAATATCAGCAGCTTAGGGTCAGAATAAGTGAGCAAAACTGTCCGATTGGCGATGTCAAAATCATTGATAAGTATATATATCAGCGGACTGAACATGCTACCGGTGAACACTTAACTGATGATTTATGTTGGAAGTTGTGGATCCCCTCAAATCTGTGACTGAAGTCATAAGACAGCACCATGAAGATCCATTGGCTGCTCATTGTGGCGTTAATAAGACGCTGGATCGATTACGTAGGTATCTTTTCTGGCCAAATATGGTTGCAGACGTTAAAAATTTCATAAACAACTGCACTGTTTGCAAATGCACCAAGCATTCGAACCATCCATTAAGACCGCCGTTAGGGACTTCGACTGAGAGCCAAAGATTTTTCCAAAGGCTACACATAGATTTTCTGGGTCCGTATCCCCGAAGCCGCGCTGGCAATTTCGAAATTTTTGTAGTCCTAGACCATTTCTCAAAATTTCCGTTTTTGATGCCGGTGAAAAAGTTCACAGCTGAGGCTATCATTAGATTTATGGAGGAAGGCCTGATTCATTGTTTTGGCGTGCCCGAAACGATCGTTTAATTAATTTAAATCGCATAAATTTAATGAGTTGCTGAAAAAGTATAAAAGTGAGCACGGCTTTGTACTCCCCACAAGCAAATGCCGCGGAACGAGTGAATCGGTCAATTGTAGCTGCTATAAAAACCTATATAAATCCAGATCAGACAAATTGGGAATAGAACAGAACAGCGTTCGGCCAGCATATGGTTACTAATGGAGCATTATACGAGCTTTTGCGCAAGTTAAATCTCCTAGAAGATCGCTCAGTTCGTTTCGACAGAGACGACTCTTTCGACTTGTTGCGTGTTAAAGCCCAAAAAGGTATTCAACAACAATATGACCGCAACGAGCGAACTTATAACTTGAGAAGTCGAGCAGTAGACTTTGAAGCCGGAGATGAGGTCTACCGACGTAATTTCAAACAAAGCTGTTTTGCACAAGGGTACAATGCACGAATAAGTCGTAAACTTGGCAATTATTGCTATGAAGTGGAAAATTTACAGGGCAAGTTTATTGGCAAATACCATGCCAAAGATCTTAAGCACTTATTCAACTACAAGCGGTGATCACCCTTTGGTTGTTGTTTATTCAGCCCCAAAGTGTGATTTTGGCCGGGGAGAGTGTAATGGGCCGCTTGTCGATTTAAAAAAAAAAAAAAACACAGCCCGAAAGTATGCAATTTTTTGTGGTAACGATCCCTACACCACTAAAACGCTTTATACATCCCTAGTTCGTCCCATCCAGGAGTATGGATCTTGTGTGTGGTCCCCACAATACACGATTCACCAAGATAGAATTGAATCTGTGCAGAAGAAATTTCTTTTATTTAAAAGTTTTAACTTGTGTAATGGGCCGCTTGTCTTTTTTGTGGTAAATCTTGTCCCAAAACCACAAAAATCACATCTGAGAAATAGACCCCGCAGCTACTTGGCCAAACAAATGGAAGTTAATTAAATCGGCTAAGACCATAACCACCAACTTAAAACAAAATGTAAATAAAAACATAGTGGCGCATAGTTAATTTTGGTTATGCCAAGACTATGATACCCTTCACACAGCCAAATCAATGCTCCCCCCTCTTATGTTTCTGTGCAGTTGTTGGTAATTTTTCGCTAAAATGTTTACTCTTGCCCGTCGTTTACTTGTTCGTGTGCGACAACAACAACAATTTGACATGTAGGTACTTGAAAGTGCACGACAGAGACAACAATTGATAGTACGATATGGTAAATTTGTATGGTGGCTATGCCGTAGAACGCTCCGATCGGGATAATATTCCATAGTGAACAAACACGACATGATCTAAGCAATCTGTGAAAGTTTCATCAAGATCGGTTCAGCAGTTTGGCCGGAAATCGTGTTGATATGGTAAATTTGTATGGTGGCTATGTCGTAGAACGCTCCGATCGGGATGAAATTTCATAGTGAACAAACCCGACATGATCTAAGCAATCTGTGAAAGTTTCATCAAGATCGGTTCAGCAGTTTGGCCGGAAATCGTGTTGATGTGGTAAATTTGTATGGTGGCTATGCCGTAGAACGCTCCGATCGGGATGAAATTCCATAGTGAACAAACACGACATAATCTAAGCAATCTGTGAAAGTTTCATCAAGATCGGTTCAGCAGTTTGGCCGGAAATCGTGTTGATATGGTAAATTTGTATGGTGGCTATGTCGTAGAACGCTCCGATCGGGATGAAATTTCATAGTGAACAAACCCGACATGATCTTAGCAATCTGTGAAAGTTTCATCAAGATCGGTTCAGCAGTTTGGCCGGAAATCGTGTTGATATGGTAAATTTGTATGGTGGCTATGCCGTAGAACGCTCCGATCGGGATAAAATTTCATAGTGAACAAACCCGACATGATCTAAGCAATCTGTGAAAGTTTCATCAAGATCGGTTCAGCAGTTTGGCCGGAAATCGTGTTGAAACAGACAGACGGACGGACGAACGGAAATCAATTCCTGAGCTCGTCCTGATCATTTTGATTTACATTTTATGGGGTCTCCCATCATTCCTTTAGGGCGTTACAGATTCATGACAAACTCAATATACCCTGTTTCACATGTGAAGGGTATAAAAATAAAAATAAAAACATAAACATAAATAAATAATTTTAAAAAAATACAAATTTTTTAGATGGGACCTGATAGATCTATCTAGCGGCGACCAAATCGGGTAAACGATAATAGTGTTAGGAATCGTCAGATAGATTTTAGGGAAAAAAATCGAAATACTAGATTCAGGGCAAAGGGATAGCCGACCAAATCTGGTCACCTGGTGGGGTAGAGAGTTTCTTTGGATCGCGGCAGATTGAGAGGCGACAGAAATAACCCGAAAAAAAAGGTTTTATATTGCAAACGTCATTATTTCAAAGTTTTAAAAATAAAACGAAAAGAAACAAAAAAATCGCGTGTGCTAACAAATTTCTACCCGACCCCAACAACAAAGTTGGAGAAGGCAAATTGGAGCTGCAGGCGATCCTGAAACCTGAAACTCGAGCTGGAGGCTGGGGCGTTCTTATAAGGGTTCGAGTCCCCGATGTGGCGATAATTGGCAGCCACAAGAAGGTGATAATTTAACCGTGACTGAGACTGGACGATTTTGGGTGCGGCCGTATACATTTGGTCGTATACATTTAATCGCTCGTTCGTCGGCAAAGCACCAACGAAAAAAAATAAAATAATTATTTTTGTTTTTGGTTTTGATCGGTAATCGTTATAGTTTAGTGGACCTATCCTTTGTAACTTCCTCCATCCCAGCGCCTTTCCTTAACCTCCTCAATATTTAATTATTTATTACTGTCCCGAGAAAGTCTCAAAGCATTTTTCCATACCCACTCCCAACAGCGACGAGCATCGGCCGGCTGCAAGCGCGTACCAATGCTTTTTAGAGACCAATCACACCAGCTCCTTACACGTGACATGTTACACTTGGTTCCTGGAGTTGACTTACCCCCGCAATCAAGTAGACTCCTTTTATTAAATCTTCCCTCCCTGTTAAACAGTAAAACTATGCATGGAGTATTATTTATTACTAATCTACTTAATGGTGAAATCGACTCATCAGTTCTTTTGAGTCGAATTAAATTTAATGTCCCAATTAGATCTTCAAGTAACTTTTTACCCATTAGTCTTGATTGTTGCTTGAGCAACTATTTAATTCATGAAACGTTTCGTGTTATATGTTCTGACTATAACAAACTTTATTCTCTTGTCTCCTTGGAGTCCTCAACTCCAGTATAGGGTTACCACCTGGTGCTTGGCCCATCTCACAATTAAAAACAAGTAAGAAGGCGCTAGCGGGGAGAGCCCGACTAGAAGATACCCTGAACCCAGTTGCAATAAATAAATTATATTATAATAATAAAGAAAAGTTCTATCGATACCCATTACCCTATTTTTACATTTTCCAAATTCGATATTTTTGTTATCGATATTATGTGTATATCGGAAACCAGAATAGCTATCGATAATTTGAAGCAAACCTGTTCTGCTCATGGTATAGGAGAACTTATATACAAAATCTGAAGTCTCTAGCTCTTGTAGTCTCAGAGATCCACGCGTTGATACAGACGGACAGACGGACAGAATATATATACTTTATGGGGTCGGAGATGCTTCCTTCTGCCTGTTACATACTTTTGCACAAAACCATTATACCCTGATTTACCCATTTTATGGGTTAAGAATATAAAAATGTAATATTCACATATTTATTCATAACAAATTCCAATTAATTATGTAACATAACTTATCAAATATTATACACACTTCGCTACACTTTCTTCATACAAAAAGTTCGCGTCGTCTTGTTGCAGCAATTTAAAAATCCGGTACTCGTCTAGTGACTTTTAAGCAGTTGGACAAATTTTTAGAAGTTTTTTCACTTTTTCACTGCTGACAAAATGGCGGGAAAGTTCACTAGTAAATCAGTTCACCAATTGGCTCGAAATTTCGAACTTGTTCTGAGTTGATTTTTATCGCTTTATGTCAAAATGCCTATTTTTTATCGAAACAATAGAAAACCGGGACAATTTCGTGTCGGGTCGGGACACCGGGACATTACCTGCAAAAGCGGGATATGTCCCGGAATTCCAGAATGGATGGTGACCCTACTCCAGTACTAACAAGTAAGAAGGCTCTAGTCGGGAGAGCCCGACTAGAAGATACCCTGAACCCAGTTGCAATAAATATATTTAATTTATATAAGACTTTGGTATACTGGCTTAGCTTCCATCGATTAAGTTCAATATCTCCGGTGTTTCTCAACCGATTTGGACGAAATTTTCAGAAAAGTTCTATCGTTATCCATTACTTCAACCCTCATTTTAAGATTTTCCAAATTCGATATTTTATTGACAGACGGACAGGGCTATATCGTCTCGGCTGTTGATGCTGATCAAGAATATATATACTTTATAGGGTCGGAGATGCTTCCTTCTGCCTGTTACATACTTTTGCACAAAACCATTATACCCTTATTTACCCATTTTATGGGTTAAGGGTATAAAAAGATCGATCCTTTCTGCTTCACCACTAATTTCTAATCTAACGCTGGTCTGATTGGGTTTTTTCCAATCCACGCAACAAATGTTGGACCACTAGTTTTATTGTTGAATTTCCCAGAGCTTTAACGTTAACTTTATAAATTTTTTACCTAAACGTACTTTAAGATTTATATATAATTTTGTTTCACTTAATTTTAATTTCGATTTTAAATTTTATTCTAATTTTGATTAATTTGGATTTCATGTCTGCTGATCATAGTTGACAATAAACAAATAAATAATAAATAATAATAATATGCTCACAATATGCCACCATATGCACTGCAATCAGCCAGTGTGGTCCTGCAATCATGTCAAGTGAAAATCGATGCATCGATTTGATGGAGAGTGGCATAAACTATGTACTAGTGCAGATAGCTCATGCAATTACCGTTATTTTAAGCATGTATTTAACTTTAATTGACTTTAATACTGACTGCGGTATATTCTGATAGCAGTATAAAAAACGGTTTAAATGAGGCCTGGTTGCAAAAGGGAGTATGGCTGCGTCAGTAGTTGTCGTCGTGTTCAAAGTAAATTTTATGCAGATCTTTGGGGAATGCCACTAGCTATATTGCCACCAATTTTGGTGGATTTAGATCAAAAACTGTGGAAGATACAAGCACATTCGTTTTAAACGAGGCGGTGGGCCGGCTGAGGCGGAAGGAGTGGGCGTATTTTCGATTTCATAATACGGTGGGGAGGGGCGTGGAATGAATTGGCATGGTTTCAACATTTTGGGGGAAGCCAGTAGCTATCTCCTTACCCTAATCGATCACAGAAAAATATATTTGCAAAGATTCAAGTCACTAGCTTTACGGGAATCAGTATGCCTTGATAGCGTACGTGTGATTTCGTGCAGTCGGCAGCGAAAAACCGAACTCACAAGAGGCAGCGCGCTGACTGCGCGCTGCCAACGCGCTCCCTCGTGTGAGTTAGAAATAATATGGACGTCGACGTCTGCCCATCACTGGTCTAGACCATGGTTGAATTATACATGGTTAAGTCGAGAGAGAGAGCTCGCTCAATTTTTAGGAGCCTGTTGTTAGTCGCAAAGCAGCTGACAACGTGGTAAGTTGTGAGTGCGGACGAATTTTTCGTGCAATTTTTAGGTTATGTTACTTTTTTTTAGATAAAAAAAATAAAAGTGAAAAAAAGCAATGCCGTCGTGTGCAATTTGTCACAAAATTATAAAAAGATAAGCAAAGAGTAATGGTCCATCGCAAAATGTTAAAAATATTACTTTAAAATTGTAAAATAAATGCTTTTAATTTAATTTATACATTCGAATTTTCTTTCTTAAAAGTTAAAAATTAACATGCATTGAACGCTTTGAAATTAGAGCCACGGTTGAAAAATGTAAACAAAATCACACATCGTTCTATCTCTTTTTTGCTCACAAAAACAAGACGATAAAGCAATATCGAGAGAGCAATTATGCTATTTCTCTTGCACTCGCGTGGTCTTATCAACAGGCTCCTTCTGTTGCTCATGACCTAACCATGTATAATTCAACCATGGTTTATAGTAGTGTACTACACTAACTACTAGTTATACCACCAACGAAATTCGTTCTTCTCTGCCTCTACCAAATTAACAAAACCAGTGCAATTCTGTTTTGCTTCAACGTACAAATGCACGAAGTAACAATACCCTTTGCACCAATATTGAATAAGAGCCAATTAAAACTCAGATATTTCCTTTTGTATGTATATATATATATGTATATATAATCGAGATCGATAAGATATATGAACATAAATAATATAAGGCATCTCACGTTTTTCTATTCATTTTGAGAAAGTTCATATTAAGTTTATACCACTCTTCCAAGTTGGACTGCATATGGCAGATTGAAGCAAAAGTAAAAAGTTGCCGATTTTATATTTTGTGCGGCATTTCTGTTTGGCTTGTTTTGTGAATACACACGCACACTAACAGACTTAAAAAGCGAACATGTTGAATAACAGTATGAACAGACGAATGTTGAGCATAGACTAATAATGTAACAAGACGGGTCTTAAGAGCTGGAATGTTATGTTAATTAACATAAACGCAACCGATGGGCATGTACGTGGGGAAACAGCAAAAAGCCAGTATTCTTATCACTTGTTTACCTACTACACTCGCTACAATGTCAGCTGGTGCGAAGTCGGCCATCATTGTTTAGCTTTTTGTTGTGACTGCAAAGTGTGCGAAGCGCAAGGCATAATTAATTGTTGCCGCACTTCAGTTCTCTTGTTTTTGTCACAAAATTTGAAATCGGCAATTTAAGACTTTTGCTTCGATCTGCCTGCTGCTGCTCAACAAGAAAGGGTGGTATAGACTTTATATGAACTTTGTGCAATTCAATAGCTAAACGTGAGATACTTTAATATTATATATATTTTATATGTTTATTTGTATTATGGCAGTAAGTAAGGGCATTCATAACTAAAAAAAACAAGTTGTTAATAATTTAATTAACTAACACTAAAGTAAACGTATTTTGTATTCATATACTGAAAATAAACTATTTGTTTAATAAAATTATTTATTTGAGTTTTATTGACTTTAATTGAATATTGGGACAAAGGGTATTTTTATTTTGTACAGCTTGTGCGTCGCATCTACGACAAGCCAGCACGTTGCTTGGTTTGTTTGAGTTCTGCTTTGCGTTCAGCGGCCTGTATATTAAAGGAGAGGCGGAGCGACAGCGGAAAGCAAAGACGGTAAAAATGTGTTAGTATGTGAATGCATGTGCGTTTGCTTTATTCTTGCTGGGCCTTTCGCGTTTTCGGCAAATGCTTTGGACAAGTGAATAGCCCAGGCCCACCAAAACTGCAAACATATGAAAACGCACATTTATATAAAAATATGTGTATGAAGTACGTTCAAATGTATGTATGCGTGGCTACGACGAGCCAGCACGTGTTGTTGTTGCGTTTTGCCTATTATCGGATGGCACACGCACATGCATGAAGACAAATATGAACTTGACCTACATTTTTTTGCAGTCAGCTGTATCCGTTTTGACGGCGGCAAATTTAAAATATTTTTTGCATGTTAATATGCTATTATATATTTTTTTTTTATTCAAAATTGAAATGTATATTCAAATATATCATTAATTATTTTTAAGAAAAAATGTAAAAAAAATATATTTAAGAAATTGTAATTTTATTATGTCGATTTTCTTTTAATAAAAAATTTTCTTTTAATAATGAATCTTTATTGGTATTAATTGGTTTGACTTGTATTGTTTGGCATTGTTTCTTAATCAATGCATTAGTGTACAAAACAAAACAAATCAAAAACACATGTACATAAGTGACGTGCGTTACAAAAAGAGCGGCAAGTGGAAACAAAACCAAAAAATAGCTTCGCGCTTCACTGGATTAATGTTTACAAAGATCTAAGCTGGAAGGATGACCCTAAATGTAAGAGCCAGAAGAAGAAGCATACAAAAAGATAAGTTTTTACATATTTGTATACTTTATAAAGTATACTATAAATGCGTTTTTTGTATACTTTCAGAAAATGAATCCAATTTTACGGCTGACCAGAAACGCACACAAATTAAAGCTGCTTATTTTGATAACATTTTAAACTAATTGTTATATTTAAATCATTGTACTGCAGAAATGCAAGTTTAATTTTCGTATTTATTTAAGTTACTTGTGTAATTATAAAACGCGAATGCATTAGATTATTATAGATTATAAATATATTTTGAATTATATAATTTAAACTATGAACTTCTATACATTGTCATTAATTTCAATAAATTTACTGAAATATTATACTGATTGATTAAATTGCTTGTTTCAGTTTGGCACGCATAAAAGAATTGACTTAGTTACCTTACACTGCACACCAACAAGATAGCAGTGCAAAACAAAAACAAGCCAAAAAAACATGGCGGCATGTATTGTAAACAAAGAAGCAATAATCAAAACATGCGCGGCTGTTTGTCGTTAGGGGAAACCGACTTTTTTACTCGTTATGTGTCCGCTTCGAAACTGCAAAAAGTCCAAGGCACCTTAACATCAACAATTCTGTTATGACGTCTTTCTGTTAAATTGTCATTGAAGGCAGCTCACTTACCTTAAGGAATGTATGCGTTTACTCTCAACATAACTTAGCTTAAGAAATCAGTTTGCAGTGCTGTACAATTGTGTTAGCAGTGTTGTTAAACAAATACAAATCAATCAATATGCTTATCATTGCAACCAAGTTCTTTGGCAATTGTAGACCAAGCTTCTCACTTTTTAATTATATTTTTAAACTCTTATGACTTTTTGTCATAAATCAAACTATGGTTTTGCACTAAAATTATTAACTTCTGCTCATCCATTTTGAATATGTTGTTTAATTGTAGTTGACTAACGTTTTGCAAGACTGATTTCGAACAGCTGTTCGCTATTCGCGTAAATCAACACTGTTCGAATTAAGTTATTTCTGCAACGTGCAGGTTCAAAATTAAGTTATGTTCTGTTAAGTTATGTTATGTTGAGAGTAAACGCTAACATTGAGAGCCAGCTGACTCTTAAGTTATGTTATGTTAAGTTATGTCGAGAGTAAACAGGCCTTTACATGGATTTTGATATGACTTAATTATATGTTAATAGAAAATAAATTTGTTATGTAATCATCAATCATAGATTTAATTAAATATATAAATAATATGGAAAAATTTTAAAATTATTTCATTAAGTGCTTTTTAATAAATGAAATAAGAAAGTCTTAGATATAAACACCTTTAAAAAAATAAAAATGTCATAAAAACTGAGACAGGTTCTTGTACACTTGACATGCATTATAATAAACATTAATGCATGCATGTGAACACACATTCACTCAATGCTGTTAAATTTTCAGAGACCCACCCCAAAAATAACAAAACCCTACAGGCAAATTAAACACGTAAATTAAATACGCATATAAACTGCCGAGCTGCGTGGATCGACCGTCTAAGTCGACTGACCCTCTGCATATAATGTAAACTAAAACAAGTGGAAACGTTGCAGACGGACACAACCGACTGCGGCATACTCGATACCAGTATTAAAACCGGTATAAACAGGCCTGATTGCAAAGGGGTACGGATGCGGCAAGGGTGTACGCTGCCTTAAAGATTCTCCGATGCAGATGGGGATTCCACCAGCTGTCTTCGTTGCAAGTTTGGTGACTCTAGCTTAAAGTTTGTAAAGGGTGGGGAAAGGGGGCTGGGGGCGTTATAGGTGGGTGTGGCATCCAAATTTTTTAAGCAGATCTTTGTGGAATGTCAATTGCTATCTTCATACCAAATTTGGTGACTCTAGCTCGAAGTTTGTAAAAAGTGGGGAAAGGGGAGCTGGGGGCAGTATGGGTGGTTGTGGCATCCAAATTTTTGCTGCAGATCTATGTAAAATTTCAATTGCTGCTTTCATACCAAATTTGGTGACTCTAGCTCAAAGTTTGTGAAATGTGAGGGGAAAGGGGGGCGGTATGGGTGGGCTTGGCATCCAAATTTTTGCTGCAGATCTATGTGGAATTTCAATTGCTACTTTCATACCAAATTTGGTGACTCTAGCTAAAAGTTTGTCAAAGGTGGGGAAAGGAGCTGGGGGCGGTATAGGTGGGCGTGTCATCCAAATTTTTGCTGCAGATCTATGTAGAATGTCAATTGATACCTCCATACCAAATTTGGTGACTCTAGCTCAAAGTTTGTAAATGGTGGGGAAACGGGGGCTGGGGGTGGTATGCGTGGGCGTGGCATCCAAATTTTTGCTGCAGATCTATGTAGAATGTCAATTGATACCTTCATACCAAATTTGATAACTCTAGCTCAAAGTTTGTCAATGGTGGGGAAACGGGGGCTGGGGGTGGTATGCGTGGGCGTGGCATCCAAATTTTTGCTGCAGATTTTTTAGGAATGTCAATTGTTATCTTCATACTAAATTTGGTGACTCTAGCTTACAGTTTGTAAAAAGTAGGGAAACGGGGGCTGGGAGCGGTACGGGTGGGCGTGGCATTCAAGTTTTTGGTGCAGATCTATGTGGGATGTCAATTGCTATGTTCATACCAAATTCGATGACTCTAGCTCAAAGTTTGTAAAAAGTAGGGAAACGGGGGCTGGGGGCGGTATGGGTGGGCGTGGCATCCAAATTTTTGGAGCAGATCTATGTGGGATGTCAATTGCTATCTTCATACAAAATTTGGTGACTCTATCTCTAATTTTGTAAAAGTGAGGAAAGGGGGGCTGGGGGAAAAAGGAAAGGCGGCTCGGGGCGGTAAAGGTGGGTGTGGCATCTAAATTTTTGCTGCAGAACTTTTTGATGATGACGACGAAAACAACAAAAATACAATAAAAAAATTTGCTGACAATAAGAGAGTTGGTGTTATAGCCGACCGACTGGTAATTAGTCAACTTAGTTGCCAACGAGTGCTGACAAATTTGGATAGGTGGAACTGTATTTAATTTTTTATTCTAAACATAATTTTTTCATTTTCTCAAGGAACACTAATAGCGTTTTCGACTGTAAAAAATAATGCAACCCTATAATAATGTTACACTTAAAAAATGCTGCCAAAACATTTTTTCAGTGCTGCCCTGGTTTTGCGTTTTTAATGGGCACAATCGAACAAAAAAAGTGCAGTTTGAAACAAATGCAGCACTCTCGATTTTGACAGTGTTGAAAATGTTGCCTTCTGCACTGTCAAAAGGCAACACTGAATAGAATCGAAAACGATAACACTTCAGAAGGGCTGCCTGATATTACAATCGAAAATGAAAAAAGTGCAACCCGGAATGAATGTATCAAAAATGCTACATTTTTTGGTACAATCGAAAACGCTATAACACTTACTGTGATCAAATAAATCACTTTTTTATGCTAATCTTTACTTATATGTATATGTATATATTGTAAGCTTGTACAGTGGTTGGGTTCATAGGCCAAAAATAAAAAAATCTATCACTAAATATTTTGACACGATCTATACAAACTGTCTCTTAAATAGCGAACATGTTGAATCCTAGCAAGCATTTTGATTGACAACCGATTGATTTTCGAGTCACCATATGATTGAAAGTAAGCATTTATGAACTATTTTTCCGATCACAAATGATATTTTCATCGTATATATGTATATGTAGGCAGTGTTGCCAGATTTCGAGCACGTAAATAAGCTAGATCTGCTGTAAAAATATGCTAGAAAAAGCTAAAAATATGCTGAAAATAAGCTTAGTCTAAATAAATGCTAATACACAAAATAATTTGTTTTTTAAATATTTAATTTTAATTTAAATATGTCACTATAACGTCAATATCTTGTTCATCTTCTTGGGACGTATATTTATCACTTGATGACACCATATTTAAATATTTTTGTGGCAAATCATAAGAGTTGCAACATTTTCCATTTCGACGCAATCCATACCTAAAATTGAAATTTATGTAAATATATGCTTTAATATAATTTTCAAATGCAAACTTTATGCTTAATATTGCGTTTAATGTTTTTAAATGCATTTTGTTTCTCAATTTTGTTTCTATAATACTCATTTGGCTGAAAACCCGTTCAACCTCCGCATTTGACCAAGGTAGCGATTAAATATTTGCAGTCTGAATATAAACAAAAATAATATTGATATGACATTTGTCGAATCAGTTGCAGCTTAATCGTACCTGTCACGAAGTTGAGTAATCAATTCCTTAACAAAATCAACGCATTTTTTCCTTATTTCTGAAGCTTGTTGTTGAAAAATGGGATCCTTAATTTTTTGTTCAAAAGCATATCCCAGATATAAATCATAATGAGCCATATTCTCAAAATCATCGTTAAAGATGTCAAGTTGAAAATCTGGTGGAATAATCTTTTCTTTAAGCGAATCTATGCAAGTGATCAGTTCATTAAGCAATTTCGTTGATTCTGAACGTTCGCTCTGAAAAATTTTATTGAGCCTCTGCATATCGTTCAATATTGGCTTCAGAAACAATAAATACAATAAATTGACATCATCGCAATATAATTCAGTCAATATTTTTGCTTTATGACATTTTTCTGCGCTAGCAGCTAATCCACTGATTAGCAATGCGAGATACTGCAGGCTCCATAGAAAGCCACCTAGTATCGCAGACTCGCGAAATTTTCAAAGGTGCCTAAGAAAATAAATAGTTTGGTGTTATCGCCAGTCGTTATAATTATAAATCAAACGATTAAACTCACAGTTAATAGTTAAAAAGCTACAACAGATAATTTACTAACCTCAAGACGAACACAGAAATTAGGTGTTAATTATTTTTTAATATTATTTACGAGTACACACTTCCTCCGCCATGCTTAACTGTTGTTCTACCACGACAACGACCCGAAACATACTTCCAAAATAGTGCAGTCCTGGCTTGCCTGGAACTGCCTCCACGTTATGATTCCTCCGGCCCAGTCTCTAGATTTAAATGTCATTGAAAATTTGTGGGCTATGCTGGAGAACAAGATCCGGAATCCTCGGATTTCCAGCAAACATGACCTTAAAAATGCTCTGCTGGAGGAATGGAGCAAAATAAGCCCGGAAACCACTCGGAAGCTGGTCTCTTCGATGAATAATAGGTGAAGGGCTGTTGTAAAGGTTAAGGGATTACATACTAAGTACTAAAATCCTTATTTAACCTTTTATCCGGCAAAAATATAACTAGTTTGTGTCTGCATCTTTTAAGCTGTGGCCTATATATAAGATATATTTTTGTTTTTAGTTCATATATACAACTTAGCAATATTTCAGAAACAAATAAAGTTTATTTTTTAAATGTGATATAACATAAAACAAATTGGCGCTTAAACATTTTTTGTTTTCCTCTAGTTTAAAATATATAGCACCTTAAAATTTGTATTTGACACTGCATCATTTAAGCTGTGAGTCACTATATATTTGTAATAAGTGATATTTTGATTAGAATAAATTGGCACTAAGCTAACCATTGAGAAATTGCTAAAATAGTATAATAAAATAAAATATTTCAATGTGATTAACTCTTCGAGCGGCAAACTTGATTATGTAGCAAATAAGCTTCTTCGAAATAACATTTTCTTGTTTAGCTGTTTGTGGGCATACAAAAAGGAATTCATAGATTTCTGGGTGTTAACACATTTTTATTGCTGCTTGTAAAAAATGCTCTATCTTAAATGTATTGTTTTAATATGACATAATTATATGCTAATAGAAAAGAAATTTGTTATGTAATCATCAATCATAGATATGTATAATTAAATATATAAATAATACAGCAAAATTTTAAAATTATTTCATAAGTGCTTTTAATAAAAAAAATATGAAAGTGCTATAAACAAACATGTCGTAGCTAAGTTAGCAAGAAAAGTGGATAACGAATTACACACGAAACACGAGAAAAGCACGAAATGCGCTCTCAGAGCGAGTGGTAGCCAGGCTAGCGGTTTCCAACTGAAGGTTGGAGTTTCGCTGTTTGCTTGCTCTCTCTGTATACATTCTTATTGCCCTTAGCCTTGATCGTTGCTCGATAAACTATTAAGGCCCAATATTTCAATGTCCGGTTAGTCAACTTATTCTAAGTTTAGTCGAAATTGAGTTGTTCAATGTTCGGTTAGGAGTATATGAGAAACAAACTAACCGGAAGGCTGGGTCTCGGTTAAAATTTATAGCGTATAGTTGAAGTCACGATATATCGATAAGAATCATCGATAAAGCAAACAGCTGTCCCTTGAATTGTATATTTATTTTGTTATTAAAGAAAAATGGCATCGCACAGCATATTTGTCCTTCAAGGCTTTCCACGAACGAATAACACCAGTTTGCGCAATGAACTGAGCAGCAAGTTTCTGCCTGGCTTCGTCCTTCTGCTTCCACGTAACGGCGTCGCTCTTCTTGCACTCTAAAATATGCTAATTCGACTCCACTAGTTCCACCAACGAATGCTCCTCAGAAGCGAAAAGTTTTTCCCACGGAACCGTTTGCAATCAGGCGTGTTCATTTTAATTTTATATTTTATATATTTGAAATATGCAAAATTTGCCAGTCACCAACCAAAACAATGACAAAAAACAGCTGAGCCGCTCGCTATAAATGGCAGCGCTGTGTATATATGTGGCAGCGCTGTTAAGGCGATAGTTACTTATCGATAAAAGGTTATTTTGGCTTTGAGACAACCAAACTGTTTTAACTCGACCAGCAAAATAATGCGGCAGTTAGCTAAACGAAAATTTAACCGGACTTTGAAATATTGGGCCTAAATTCATGAACCGTTTTGTGTTATATGCTCCGACAAGAAGCTTTATTCTCTTGTTTCTGGTTTGACTGGGTTTTTCTGGATTTTTCTCAATCCACGCAACAAATGTTAGAACTCTTATTTTCTTGTTGGATTTTCTAGAGCATTAACGTTAACTTTTTAAATACCTATTTTATATATATATATATATATAAAATATTATTTTTGATGTCTTAATATCTAAAGGCGCGGGTAGCGTAAAACAACAAAGTGAACACATGCAAACCTCGCTGCTGTGACTCATAAAAAGAAGGCAGTAGAACTGCAGTTAAATATTGAAATATTGTGTGGTTGCTGTACAACAATTGTCGCTGCCTGATATTGATTATTGGTGATTGTATTGGTGTATCGGCAGAGAATAATTGTCATTCGTAAATTATCGAAGAAAAACGATATGCTTGTTGCTTTGCACTCGATTTGTTTGCTTCTCGCTTAGATGCAGAGAAGCACCCCACTGAGACGGTCAAGCCACGCAGCCCTGCTGTTGAGAAGCACCAGAAAATATAACTACGAAGTTTATTTGCTACAATTCACCAAAGGACTCTTAAATAACATTGGAAGATGATATATTATTAAGCTGTTAGAAGCATTTTCCCAATTTTTAGCTAAGCGCCCACTTTGCTAATCATGTATGCAATTTATACAAATATACTATTGAACTACATATCTACAATATCACTTATAAACTATTTTTAATTTATGTCAGCCGATCATAGTTGATAATAAACAAATAAATAAACATATAAGCCACACTCACGCCAATATCTGTATGTCGTGATATAAGAAATACTGGAAATGCTATGACTTGTGTTACCCATATTAAAAGCTGCAATTTTCCAAACGTTGCATAAAACAATAAGAAATTTAAGTTCGACATTTTTCACTGCATTCAAATTTATTTGATTTAATGCCGAATAACATTTAAAAACACAAATGTTTATGAGGGGTTCCCAATCAAAGTTCCAAAATTCGCTACTGGAGAACCGTTGCTAACTTGACACACATTATTTTGTGTTCTATTATTTAGTCTTTGAGATAGCACTCAAGGAGATAGAACTAAGCTATTATCGATATATCGAAAGACGTGAATCGATGAGTTTTAATAAAGCCGGTTGATAAAATTAATTGAAAGTACGCAAAATAGAAAAATTCTAAAATAATTGTGTCAAACGATAATGTTTTCTTTCTAGGGTTAATACAACGAAAAAGTGCACATAAAACGCACATACAATAGTGCTATGGCGGAAACTCGCTCAAGGGGTGCTTACAACTACAAGTCATTGCTGTAAGTACCTAACATCGATCTGTATCGATGCTATTTACAAATTATGATTTGCAGATGTACAAATATACCGGAACTTTTTCTCGATAAATTTGTAGCGCGTACACATTTCGAACGCTTTGGCAAATTAGTTAACTTTGTGCTGCGTCCTCGCCGCATGACCTGCACTGTTAGCTATTCCAGCGAATCAGAAGCAGCTCTGGCGCTGCGTGAGGGTGCTGTGTACAACGGACACAGACTCGAAATATGCCATGCTGAAATGGAATGTGCTCACTCTCAAAAGTCCGAGGAATGTTTTGATCCCGATGTGCAGGCCGAACTGAGTGTATTGAGCACTGGTTGGCGCAACGAATATCCATTCGCATGCAAGGTCGCCAGCAGTGCTGTAAGATCAGCTGCTAGAACTAGTACAGCCTCAGCATCAATACTTGGCTTTCATGGGGAAAGAGAGAGGGAACCTGCTGAATATAAGACAGCTAGACAGGAGTTGGAGGCAGTGATGCGCAAACCGGCACACAACAGCGAGCAAAAATATCGCATCCTCGATGCGCGCGACAAACTGCTGCGACTTAATCAGCGACGCGGAACAACAGCAACGGATGCCAAGCGACTGCAAGGTTATTGTGCGGACATGTGTCCCGAAAAGGAGCGTGTGTTGCGTGAGTTTCAACGCCAGGTGGCCGTTTATGAGTTGCAGCCGAACTCTGATGAGCTGATTTCTCATGAGTTGGCGCTTAAGCAATATTCGCGCAGCAGCGCCGATCAAGAGACACCGCTGCCGCACGAGCTGCGCTCCGAGTCGGCTATGCACATGACCATGAGCTACCTAATGCAGGAGATAATGGACATCAGTGAGCGGCAGGACGCGCATTTAGGTGACTGGTTTCATTTCGTTTGGGATCGCACGCGCTCCATACGCAAAGAAATTACTCAGCAAGAACTGTGTTCGCTTGGCGCCGTTAAACTAGTGGAGCAGTGTGCTCGTTTTCACATTCATTGCGCCGCCCGCTTGATTGCCGAGGATCCCAGCGTTTTCGATTCAAAGATTAATGCCGAGAATCTAACAAAATGCTTGCAAACTCTTAAGTACATGTATCATGATCTGCGACTCACGGGTGTTCAATGTCCACGTGAGGCCGAGTTTCGTGGCTATATTGTGCTGCTTAATCTGGCGGATGCGAAATTTCTTTGGGACATTGGTCAGCTGCCCATCGAGCTGCAAAACTGCCCTCAAATTCGACGTGCTATTCAATTCTATTTGGCGCTGCAGGACACAAACTTCGTTCGTTTCTTTCAGCTGTTGCGAGATCCGGAGACCAGTTACTTGAGTGCCTGCATCCTGGTATCCTACTTTTCGCGTCTGCGTGTTCTCGCTCTTCATCGCCTTGTCCAAGCCTATCGAGCTCCAAAAAAATATGAATTCTCCTCGCTGCCGGTTAGCTTTATACGACGAATGATGTACTTTCCAAGTGACGCCGAGGCCGCCGAATTTGCCGAGTGCTGTGGTCTAAATGTTAACCAAACGGAACGTGTCGAACTGACCCGAATCCACTCGCCGCAACTTTATAAGCTGCGAAGACAGATCGAGGTGAGTACCTCAGTTTTCTTTTTTTGTTTTATCGATAAATGTTATTAAAAAGCATAAATGTACTTGCATTAATTCGATAACTGGAATATTTGTGGTAAAAACATTCGAAAGAAATTAAAGCACCACCACAAAGAGCAATGATAACCAGCTCTTTATATTTATATACTATTAATACGGTTTGAATAATAAGAAAGTGGAAACGTTGCAGTCGAACGCAACCGACTGCGGTATACTCGATACCAGTATTAAAATCGGTAAAAAGAAGGCTGATCTCAAAGGGGTACGGATGCGGGAGGGGTTTATCCTGTCTCAAAGATTGTCTATTGCATATTGGGATGCCACCAGCTATCTTCCTTCCAAATTTTTTGAGTCTAGCCAAAAATTTGTAAAAGTTGGGGAAAAGGGGGCTGGGGGAGTTACGGGTGAGCGTGTCATCTTAATTTTTTATACAGATCTTTGGGGATTGTTAGCAGGTATCATCCTACCAAATTTGGTAGCTCTGATAGGCCTGACATCCAAAGTTTTGATGCAGTTTTTTTGGGGTCGTCATCACTATCTTGTCATCAAATTTGGTGACTAGCACAAATACTGTGAAAGTTATGAGCGTGTCTGATTACAAACTACAGGGTTCTGGGGGCGGAATCTGTGGGGGTGGCCCCAAAACTTTAATGCAAATCTGTGGGGGTGTTTACCAGCTATCTTACTCCCAACATTGGTGACTAGCTCAAATACTATGATACACGCATTCCCGTTTTTAACAAAGAATTGGGGCGGCTAGGGTGATATGGATGGGCGTGTCATTCAAAGTTTTGATGCAGTTTTTTAGGGGTCATCATCACCTATCATGGCACTAAATTTGGTGGCGGTAGCTCAAAATGTGGAAGCTATAGGCGTTTCTGAATCCAAACTGCAGGGGGGAGGGGGCGGAATAGTTGCGCGTGGCTCAAAAATTTTTGATGCAGTTTTTGGGGTTTGTCAGTAGCTACATATATATCTTCTGACCAAATTTTGTAGTTCTAGCTGTAAGGATGTTTGAAAAAGGTGGATTCATCGATTTTGAGCTATCGAATTTATCATTTTGCCACTCCCCCAGTTATCGTAGATCGCATATCTTGACACTTTATCTGTCCCTGCCATATATAAAGATATTTGGAAAGTTTCAAGGGTGTCGAAAAATTCTAAAAAAAAAATGCCTCACGTAATTTGTGGATCACCCCAAAGGTTTAGTTGATTGGTTGGTTGGCTGGCTCACTGATTCGAACTCTTTAAGTTTCGTGGACCCCTGTTGAGGTAGCTGGTTCTGGCTTGAAGCTGGCGTTGCGCTTTGAAATTATATATTCGACATCTCTTATGATTGTGGCTTTCACCGCAGTGGGATAAGTAATCCAAGACCTACTTGGTTTTAGTGCAGTCAGCTGTGGAGTGGATCTGTGCGCACTTCACGCATCTATAAGGTTTATTGTGAAAGCGCTGGGAATACAAAATTCCTGGCATCTGTGGAGTTTCGAAAGATACCACGGCATTGCAAAGTCTTTCAGCATCAAACCCTTTTTGCTTTTAGGCCGGCCGCACACCGGAGCGTCTTTAGACGTTTTTTCATGTCGAACCAAACATGAATCCATTGCTTCTTATGGCCGGCCGCACACCAAGACTGCCCACCGGCACCATCCCAGCCAGCACCAGGGCTGCGTCTTCGGAAACCGTCCTGAACGCAGATATTACTCGCAGCGCCGACAGCCTGTATGGGCCTGCCAGCCTCTTCTTCATGCCCATATATGTGGTCACCGCCGATGCCCATATAGGCGCTGCATACAGTAGAATAGACGAAACTACTTGTGACAGCAGTCGTCTTCTACCTGCTTTCGGTCCTCCAATGTTCGGCAGCATGGCTGCCAGTGCCGCTTGCGTCCTTAGCACCTTTCCTTTGACATATCCGATGTGAGCTCCGAAGTTCAATCGGTTGTCGACTAAGGTAGCGAACTTCAACACCTATCTGCTCGTAATGAGCACTGCCTCCGTCTTATGGCATGCTGGGTCCAGTCCGGCTTACTTGAGCCACTCCGCGATTGTGTCGGCTGCCGCGCTAACGGCCGCTACTACATGCTCGACTTTTTTGGCCTTTACCACAAGCGCTAGGTCGTCTGCGAATCCGATTAGTCGGCACCCATCTGGAAGTTGCAGTCTCAGGACGTCGTCGTAAATCAAGTTCCATAGGAGCGGTCCGGGGACCGATCCTTGTGGAACACCCCACATTGTGCCGCTTCAAGCCATCGTCCGTGTCGTACTCAAGCACCCTCTCCGACAGATAACTGCTGATTATTCGTAGGAGGTAGTCCGGTATTCCTATTCGAGCGAGCACATCCTGGATCCGTGTCCATCTGGCCGAGTTGAACGCGTTTCTTATGTCCAACGTTACAACTGCACAGTTTTCCTTCGTCCCCCCTCGCCATCTTGCTCCTGCGACTGCCTTTAAGGCTATATCCATCACCATTTCGTTGGAAACATTCCCTTCAGTAGGCACTCGTTATAAACCTCGGCCATGATGTCCGGTCTTACCAGCGTGATCCTCTTCAGGACACTGTTGGGGACGCTGTCGAGGCCTGGTGCCTTCCTGTCACCAAACTGGCCTGCTGCCGAGATGACTTCCTCCGGTCGTACAGGTTCAGGTAGACCAACGTGATGCCCTTGCTCGTGCACACGTCTCACCGGATCGTGAGGGAATAATGCCTCCACGATAGTGCCCAGCAGTCTTGGGCATGTCACGCGCAGCGTGGTCTGTCCTCTCAACCTCCTAGTCACCACTTTGTAGGCCGTACCCCACGAGTCGACCTCCGCCTGGTCGCAAATTCTTCGGAAGCACTCTTACTGGCTTTGATGTTCTGTTAGAGAGCACGTTTCGCCCCTTTGAACTCTTCCTCCTTGGCTCCTTGGTCCGGGTGTCCTCTGGCCTTTGGGATCGCCTTCTCGTTCGCAGACACTCTTTCCTCAGTGTGCTTATCTCCTCAGTCCACCAATAGCAGGGTGCTCCTCTTCTGCTTGGTTTTCTTCTTGGCATGGAGCAGTCATATGCTTCATCTATGAGCTTGGAGAGCTGGTCCGCCTTGCTCTCCCCCGGTGCGAACTCCACTAACGTTTCCTCATCCAGGTTGCTGACCTTCCATTTCGGGCCCGTCAGTTTCAGTAGCTGCCTCTTCACGCCTCCAATCCGGCAGTGAATCGCATGGTGATCACTATGCGTGACCCACCCTCCACTTCGTTTTTCTACACAGAGAGCTGCTGAGGTACGTTAAATCAATAGTTGATCCACGTCCGGCCCTGTGATATGGCACCCATCGTTGGCCAGCAGTGTTAGGGACTCCACCAAGTAGGCTACTCTAGCGTTCGTCAGCCTACTTCCCTACTCATGCGCCCATGCGTTGAAGTCGACCGCTAAGACTAGGAGGGTCCTTCCGCGTGCGGTCTCCACCAGGCTTGCTACCATGCTCTGGAAGCTACCAAGATCCCAGCTCGGTGGTGCGTAGCAACTGGAAAAGGTGATGCCTTTAACCTTTGCCCTTAAAAATCCCTCGCTCCTCCCATTCACGTCCTGTGGTGGTGACTGCTGTCCATATATATGTGAAGCAAAACAGAATTGCCGCTCAAAATATCAAATCGGAAATTTTAGACTTCGGCTTCGATCTGCTTTATGCAGTCAAACTTGGAAAGGTAGTATAAACTTAATATGAACTTTGTGCAAATGAATAACAGAACTTGATATTCTTTTATTTTATTTCTGTTTTAAATGTTCATTTCTTCCGTATAACTAATTTTCTATACAACGAAGTCAAAAATCAGAACCCTGCAATTTGATTCAGTCAAAAACCCATTCTATATAACGAAATTTGTTATAACGAAGTTTTTTTTTTGTTCCCTTGAGCTTCGTTACATGGAAGTTCGACTGTATTTTTACTTCGAGCACTTTGTGTTCTGTTTAGAAAGGTCAGGTTTTGCTACTGACGGCCACCAGCAGATCAACAAAGCGCACACATGTGCACGCACACAGCGCAATTCAAACGAAATTCGTTCTTCTCTGCCACTACCAAAATCACAAAGCCAGTGCTATTCTATTTTGCTTCAACACTAAATTAGCGAACATGTTAAAAAGAGTATGAACAGACGAATATTGAGTGTTCGATACCCTAATATAATTTAAGTCCTATCGTTGATATGTAATTTAATAATATATTTGTAATAATTGATATTTTGATTAGAGTAAAATTGAGTCAAAATTTTAAAATTATTTATGTATTAACATCTAAACGCGCGGTAGCATAAAAATTAAAAGTCAGACACTGTCAAACTTCTTTGCCGTAACTCACATGCATACCTCGCTGCGTTAATTCGCTGCCGTAAGTCGCTGCCGTAACTCACAAAGCTAGGCAGTCCAAAATTGAAATAGTATGTGGTTGTTGTACAACAATTGTCTCTGCTTGTAAACGAATTTGATTGTATTAGTGTTGCGGCAGAGAAAAGTGGTCGTAAAATAACTTAAGGTAGTCTCGTCGGTGGCAGAGGCCAGTATTGAAAGACTTGTTATCTAATTTAATTTAAATAAAAACCTAATCATTTGAATGTTAATTCTTGCATTTGGATATAGCTTACTTTTTAGCATATTTTTAGCTTGTTCTAGCTTATTTTTTCCAAAATCTAGCTTATGCAAGCGCTCAAAACCTGGCAACAGTGCCTGGTACTGAAACAAAGAGAGCGCTCTCTCCCATGACTCTACCGTATTAATTGTATCATGGCCTGGCTACCACCCAGTGGCGCAGAGCAGAATGAGGGCTGGCCACAGCATGCATTACCGCTACAGTAAAAGTTATGAATTACACTTGCCAACTTTTGTCTGCACAGTTAGGTTAGGTTAGGTTAGACCGGCTGACCCTCCCAAGGGGGAATGTCACACATAGACCGCTAAAGGGGTCCTTAGTGGGGCCGGTGGTTGGAGACTGTTAGGGCTATCTCGTTGTGTGGTCCTGCGGAGTATGAGTGCTTCTAGCAAACGCTAGAAGTTTTTTAGGTTCTTTCTTTCTGGCTTCATCGAGCAAGGCAAGAAAGGGAGCTTTGAAGTGGCGTAGTCGTTGTGCTGCCAGTGCAGGGCAGCTGCAGAGGAGGTGCTCTAACGTCTCTTTGACACCTGTATCCTTGCATTTCCTGCATTCGTCGTTATCCGTTAAGCCAAGCCCTTTCATGTGTACCGCGGTTAGGCAGTGCCCCTTAAAGAGACCCGCAAGCCTTCGGCAGTCATGCCGTTTTAGGTTTAGCATGTATTGCGTTAGTTTAACATCATATGTTTTGCACATTATTTTAGAGATTTTGCAGTCAGAGGTGTTTGTCCACCTTAGTGCTGCTGTATCCCGTGCTTGTATTTCCATGTATGAGTGTAGCGTTCTCAGTGAGATCGGAATCCGCAGAATCACTGTTGAGTCCCGTTGCACCTTGCTTAGCCAAAGTGTCTGCTATCTCGTTGCCCTCGAATCCCTGATGGCTTGGAATCCAATAGATGCGCACTTTTTTAAAAATGCCGAGTGCATCTAGTGCTGCACAGTTATAACCAGGAAACATTTACCGCTACTTTTTTATATGACTTCGAAACGACGTAAAGCGGTCAAGAAGTAAATTCGAAGATATTGTTTTTGTTTTATTGCGTTCGTCAAGTAAAATCGATCTTGTCTTTGTGTTAGTGCGTTTCGTCGAATGACTAAGAAGAAGACCATTAATATGTATGCGTACATTTGTTTTCTTTTTTGGCGCGTGTTATTTCTTATTCAACATGAAGTGTGAAAAGATGTACAGCGCCGGCAAAAAAAATAAAGTCGACCAATAAAATGAAGTATCCCTGCAAGCAGTTTGATGATTTTTTTTATCAGAAACCCAATTACGAGTTTAATTTGAGTCATTTTGATGCTTTAAAAACGATTAATCGCTTATGCGATTAAAGTCCGACTCGAAAACGACTCGCATGTATGCTTTAAATTTGATGAATCGCCTAAAATTTGAAGAGATCAACAATTGAGCATGCCAGCGATTGAAATATGCTTACTTTGTCGTGACGACAGTAAAAACGATTACTTTGAACAGCTTGGCGACTCAATAGCGACTCGCTTGCATGCTCAAAATATGATTAAATGCTTCATATGTAAAGCAATCAGAAATTGAGCATGAAGGTTAGTAAAATATGCTTTATATCATAAATATAACTTATGGGCAATTAGGCTATGCTAGTCAATGACGCCTGATGGTCAAGCTGCCTAAGACGCTGCCTAAACGAAAGTCCCCGGTTCAAACCCTAGTTGGGTAAAAAAAAAGGTAAAGGTCCAACCAAACGATGCTTGCTTGCTTATTGCATCGAAGTTGGCAAAGTTTCAACATATGCTACGTGTCGTGTATCTGCCCACGGTTTCGTTCAGTTTCGTTCAGTTTTTTTTTTTTTTTTTTTTTTTTTTTAACGAATGCTTAAGCGCCTTAAACATAGTTTTACTCCGTGAAAACAAGCTTCGATGCTTTGCGCTCTAGAGCTGTCGCTGTTTTTTTTTATTATACGGAAAATATTTTAAAAAGTTGTTAAATGTTCGTTTTATTGCTTATAAAAACATTGATATATTATACTAGATCTATAAACCTTGTGTTATCTTTATTTTTAACATAATATTACATAAAATGTTAACTTTTTTTTTTAATGGAATAAGAAACGAACATGTGGCAACAATGGTTGGCAAAAAGAAAGAAGAAGAAGAGACAAAGCACTTAAGCAACGTATGGGTATAGGCTTTCATGCTCAATGCTTTTCGTTCAGTCTTGCTCCGAGACGCGACGCAAGCAAGCTTCGTTTGGTTGGGCCTTAAGTTTAAATTGCGTAATCTGTAATAATCACTTACATTAACATTAACTGTTAAATTAAAATTAACATTAAAACAATTATGATACATAAAGGCTCAAAAAACAACAAAAATTTTTGACCAGCTTTCAAAAAATACGACTCGAAAAATACTCGCTTTTGATTCGAAAAACGACTCGAAAATGAGCCAAAGTACGGTGACAAGCGACCAGTCAAGAAGAGTCGCCAACGGGAACCGTATTCTCCGACGAAAGTATCAGTTTTGATATGAAAAAGAGTTCATAAATGACGCTAAACACATTCTTTTATTGCCCTCCATTCAGCATAAAGATAGAAAAAAAATAACGTTCCCTCCGTCTCTCTCACTTTTTTCGGTTCTCTTGTGTTCTCTGTTTCGTGTTTTCCATTGAGCAAACAAACGAAGCAATCGGTCAATAACAACTTGAGAAGAGACAAATTTTCGTTGCTCATCAAATGAGCCTCCGCAAATGAGCAAAATGTTAAAAGTGGAAGCAAAAAGTGTCTTTTCCTTATGCATGTATGTGTGTAATTTTGTATACTAGACTAGTAAACCGACACACACACTCAAGCAAAACACACAAAAACACGCATACATACGCATAGGAGACTTATGCGTTTGTGCTCACCCAAAACTCTCCTCAGAAGACACGAGCAAAACGAAAACGAAAAAAACTGTCTTTGCTTGAGCATTATACTCATTGATCAAGAACAGAAATGACTGTGTTTTCTAGCTCGCTTTTTGCATTGTGTCCCAATGAGAATGGTTTTTTTCAGACAGTCTGAAAGTGTCGACACTTTCTTGCGAGCTCTGCTTTTAATCATATGGCGACTAAAAATACTCGCTTGTCATTCAAATGCTTGCTGGCATTGTTGTTAAAAACAATTAGGGTGTTCACTTTGTGTTGGAAAAGTGCAAATGTGTGAAAATGCAAGCCATCCCAACAACAATTTGTACAGAATCGAGCTTACACTTTTTGCTAGACCCCTGCCTATGACTAAAATATCGTTGTACTTTTACAACGATTTAATGTAAAAAATGTTACAAAAGTGAAAACGTGTTGCACAATAGAAGCAATTTTCTGGTATTTTTTTGGTGAAATTTTGTGCTTTAAGAAGGGTTTACAATGTCAGCGTGAGATTGGAAAATGTTTTGCTTCTGTCTACCACACATATTTTTCACTTAAGTTCGTCTCACTCACTCTCAATCTGTAACCGCTTTCGCTTGCATCTCAGCTTGGAGTGGAAAAAAGCCGTTCAAAAATGTTGTTTTAAAAGCTGTCAATATATGGCGTATTTTTGAAATTAGTAACATGTGCTTGAAAGCTCTAAGGTTTTTGCCTCTATTTTGCTCAAAACTGAGGTAAATGATAACAGAACTCACTATTTAATATTTATTTGGTACATATTATCAAATATATAACAATAAAATCATTGTTAAATGAAAAAAAAAAATCGTTAATTTTTGCGCCATTCCACATGTGTTAGCTGTGTTCGAATCAGCTGATTGCATTGTTCACGCTGACAATATAAACTATCAGCGTACATTTCAGATTTTTAAAATCTTCAATCCAAGCTAAGCTGACAGTGTAAACCCTCCTTAAGGTTCTAAATCAAAACAAAAAGCTGTTCATTGTGAAAAGGCGCTAAAAGTAAATTAGGGTTGGTTTGCTAATTTTCTTAAATAAACCAGTTTATGGGATGCTGTCCGTTCTAAGAGTGATGCTTTCACGCTTTTAAAAGGAAATTTTAAATTTATTTATTGCAAGCAGCAATTTAAATACTCAGCTCGAACGATAGCGAACAGCTGATTGTGCAAAGTTATCAGACTTGTTTTGTTCAATTGGGTGTTCACGACAGCGGTGTTGCAAAGTTACACTTTTGCACATTTTCAACACAAAGTGAACACCCTATATATTTATTAAAACTAACATTAAGATTATAAATATTAAAAATATACAAACGCTCATACATATATATATCATTTTTTATATCTTTATATTAATTGTTCAAATGGATAGAAATATTGTTTTTTGAAGTGGAAACTAAATGTTTATTAATTCACCCAATACAATTTCTGCGCTGCTTGCATATATTACACGCATTACAACCTTCCACAAAGTATATTAAGTCGTATTACAACCTGTGTGTAAAAGTAAGCACCTGACCATCAAATAAGCAATTATACACATCAGCCCATTTTGGATTGCAAGTAAATGTTATGATCAAATCTGGACGGCCGTAATGTGTATACTCGTGCATATGACGTGGGCTACCGGTATATGACGATGGTAATATCATCAAACGACCAATTTCATTCACATCCACATCATTCAATAGTGCATCCCGTAAATGTATGTACTCCTCTGATCTCAAGCGAATGAAATTCAATCGTTCTCTCTCGATTTTAGCATACATGTCTACAATGTATTGATGAAAAAGCTTATTGCATCGCAAAATGTAATTGTCCTCTTGATCACGAATCATCAATCGATATGAATAAAAATTCATCGCACTAACTTTTTTCGTTGCTTCTTGACCTTCAAATAATAAAAATTATTTATTTTTTTAGAACGCAAATTTTATTCAAAAAAGTAATCAAAAATCATAACTTTTTTTTACCAGTCGTTGGATTTATCATCGGTATATTTATAAGATAACCATCATCTCCTCTCTAGAATAAAATCGGGTATTGCAATGCCACATAGCAACGATGGAGTTCAGAAATACGATTTAGTTGCTCATTCCTACAGTACAAAACAATATCTCTTGGCCGAAATTGTTCACCAACTATTACGATTGCCACTTCATCGATTTTTGGTGCATTAAATCGCCTGGAATGTTGTCCGACTGGTGTTCTGTCGGCGCGTATTATGATTTTATGGTCATCGGTGGGCATCTGATCCAGTACAATCCTGAATAACTTGACCAATTCATTATGCCGATGTAAAAATCCATGCAGCTCACTCAAGATTTCAATTCTTGTATTTGAAGTTATTGCACAACGCTGATTCAATTCGCTGTTCGCATTACCAATGAAATATATTTGTAAGAACTGATGGTCAGCATCAGGGAATGGCAGCAAAGACCCAGCTCTATGGTATTATCTGACCTTGAATCTGTAATGTTTATGTAATAGATTTAGATGACGAAATCGAAGTATGGAGACAGAACAAAAATATCATATCATTTATTCCATGCGAAGCAATTCCCTTAAACGTCGGCATAAATCCATCTCTTATAATATTTGTAGCTCCAAACATGAATTGTACTTTTGAATATTTGTTAAAAAATGTTTTGACGCTGGTTAATTGCCATAAATAAATGAGCGCAAAGGGTCTGGTGGAGTTTCTAATACTGGTCCAATATCTAAATTGACATCATCACTGTAGTTCGCAGTAGGATCATATTGGAATGTCAAGAGATTGTATGATGCCAATAATCTTTGTATGCTCGAGCGTTTTCTCAATCGGGCATTTTCTCTTATTATATTTTGTTTTTCTTCGCTTAAGTTCTGTGAATAAACTTGTTGCTGGCTTGCATGTCTTGTGCGGCGAAATTCGCACGTCGTACTCTCGGCATTTTGGAATATGGACAGACTGGTGAATTTAATCTCAAATGCACGATCCACATAATTAACACAGTTTAACTTACCACCTTAAAGACAAATGCCTGCTGTTGAAGTTGAATAAAAACTTGCACAATACGCGTTTATTCAAAAAACTTTTCGAAATGTGCTCGAAAAAAACACAATGAGATGCACCAATGTGCAGCCCAATCTATGCACATATTAAGTGCATACCTCAAGGCGCCCGAGACCTTTCCAACGAATGCAAAACCGTTAAAATCTGTTCGTGCGTTCTGGAGTTATAGCGTCAGGAATGAAAATCCGACTTATTTATATATATATAGAAGATAGAGAATAATAGGTCAGAAATATTTAATTTTAGCCATGATAAAAAGTGTGAGTTTGTGTGCATTCAAAAAAGAAGCAAAACAGAAATGCACTAGACGAATGATGAATATTGGTGCATCAAAGCTTTGGACCACCAATACCGCCCCGCTTTCTCCACCTTTTACAAACTTTGAGCTAGAGTGACCAAATTTGGAAGGAAGTTAGCCATTGGCATCCCACAAATATCTGCATTAAAAATTTGGATGCCACGCCCACCATACCGCCCAGCCCGCCTTCCCACTCCTTTTACAAACTTTCAGCTTTAGTCACCAAATTTGGTATGAAGATAGCAATGGACATACCACAAAGCTCTGCAGCAAAAAATTAGAATGCCATGCCCACCCATACCGCCCTCAGCCCTCCTTTCCCCACCATTTACAAACTGTGAACAACTTTAGATCGGGTTTCCCGAAAACGTATTTTTTGAAGTTCGTGAACATCATAACTCGTTACCGGATCATCTCAAACAAAAAACTTGATATGCATTTTTAAGGCGATGTATCAATGTAATCACGAAGAGTTTTTTATTAATTTTTTTTTTTAAATTTTTTTATATGCTTAAAACAAATTAAACGCAATTTTTTTACAAAAATTAAAAAAAAAAAATATATATATATAAACTCATCGGGATGGCATCCGATGATCCGCTAACAAGTTATGATCACCGCAAAATCTGTTTGTTTTGCTTGTTTTTCAAAATTTTTCATTGAAAATGTATTCTAACATGCTTCAAGAGTTGTTCAATAAAATGTTATTTAACCTAATATATTTATATTTTAATTATATATGTCGCCGCAAAAATAGGATTTTTCGCCTTAATAACCCCCCCCCCCCCCCCTCCTCTTCCTTTAACGAACTTGAATTTATATTTTCGAGGGAAAAAAGTGAAATAACCACACACTAAAAAAAATAAGTGATTATTCTATATATATATTCTATATAACGAAGTTTTTTCTTGTCACTTTGAAATTCGCTTTATTTGCACCTCAATCTCCTGCTTATGTTTTATATTTCTGTTGTTCTTGCAGCTGGTGGAATCAAAACGTCATCAGAGCGTTGGTGAATGCATCTGCGGAGAGGCACTGCCGCCGAAGTCCCTTTACATTAATCATCACCCACATAATAGCTTTGACGAGCAGGGCTACCTAAAGAGTACCGCATGGACAGCCAGGGATCAGTTTGACAACAGCACCGGTGAGAACAAAGAGGCTCGAGCACGAAAAATAAAACCTATAAGCGTCGAGAAAAAAGAAACACAAGCCACACAAATTGAATTCAAGGTGCCTATTTTTTCGGCACCTACTTCGTCCAAAATCAAAGCATTGATGACACCTCCTTTGTCGCAGCAACCATATCAGCTGGTGCTTCCGCATCAACAACAGCAACAATTGGCAAAGCATCAGCAGCAAAATCAAACAACGCAGACGACAAAGATGGTTTTAAATTTTAGTCTAGCTGCCCATAACACTGATGACTTTAGAGACAATATTTTCGCAACGATGCCCAGCCCTCCAAAACTCGGATTTCTCAATGTCAAGCAGCCGCCGAATAATGAGTCAACAAGTCAGCTGCGCCAGCAATACGTTTCTAATGATGCCAAACAAGCCGCACTGCTAGAACTACAAAAGGCAAAGCAGGCAGAGTCAGAACTTGGGCGCCAGCAACGCCAGCTTGAGCAGCAGCTGGCCAAAGAAGAGCAACAGCGTCAGCAGCTAGCCAGGGAGGAGCAAGATCGTAATCAACAAGCGGCTGCTTTAGAGGCTGAAGCTGTAGCAGAGAAACAACGCCAACAACAGGAATGCCTTGAGCTGCAGCTGGATAAGCGAAGCCAACAGCTCTTCTCCAAACTAATTGATCAGCAGGTAGAGCGTATGTGCCACCAAAATTGGCAACAACACCAAAATTCGCTGATTATGTATCAAACACTGCTGGACCATCAAATTGCTAGGCTAGTAAGGGAACATCTAATGCGCGCAAATTTCGAACTGGGTCTTAAGCGTCACTATTGGAAACGCTGGCGCTTTTATCGACGCTCGCAACAGCTTAAGAATGCGCTGTTTTCCTGCCTCCCTCTCAACTTTTGCAGTGTGATGCCCGAGCAACTGGTGGATGCGAATGAATTGGAGCAGCCGTTGCGTCTAATACGTCGCTATCGTCAGGGTGAATCCTGCGACTTTAACCGGCTGCTGGCTGGCAAAGATAATCAGTGCAGCCTCAAACTTGATCTATGGGAGCTGCTGGCGCGTACATTACCGAAATTGTCAGGTGCTCGTCACTATTTTAAGTTGCTGCTATCACTTCCCGAGGACAGCATGGGTCTCGTCGTGGAGCATGCTTTAGATTGCGGTTTACTGCTGCGGCCTGCGCAAAGCCACTTACAAAAAACCGAACAAGATCAGTTATACATGCGTGGACTCTCCAATGGAGTGGCGCTCTGCGTCTATAAACTGAAAGGCATGCTGAACGAGCAGTTAAGGCAGCATCTGGCTGATGCCGATGGCATTATATTCTTTATGGCTACCAACCAGTTTAAGGAGACTCGAAAAAGACTGCACCAGCTTTGCAGTAACAGTGGCTGCAGAGACGTGGCGCTTATTGTACAGCAGCAAAAATATGGGGAGCAAATGCGACAGGAGCAGCTGGTGAAGCAAATGAACTTAGACGCCCTACGTTCGTATCGCATATACGATATCTGCTCCATGACGCGTGGAAAACAGAAGACGCAAATGGTAGCCCGCGTTCATTGCGCCGTTCAGTTTTTGGCCAAGCAGCCGCATCGTAGTCGCGGCCTACTACAGCAAGTGCAGCTGCAGGAGTGGCTGATCTATCATTTGGGGGATGAACTCTTTGCCCGGCTACGTCGTGCGGGCCAACACGATGAGGCTATAAGGCGATTTTGTTCTAAATCACCGCACTTTTGTGTGCAGCTTTACAACGATGCAGTAAGTCGTCTTCAGATAGTTGCAGGCGAGCAACTGGACGAGCTGCCGCAGCTGCCGATAGAGCTACGCTGCTATGTGGAGCCCTTGGAAACATCATCCGCAGGTCTGCCCAATCGATTTGAATATTTTATTGATGGCTGGCAGTTGCCAGAAAAACGTAAACAGATTGTCCAGCTACTTAAGCAGGCAAAGCTGCCGCAAATGCAACCACTGCCCCCACACCAGCAGCTTCATAAGATATGCGAATGGCTGCTGAACTATGCTCAGCTAAGTGCAGAAGAAACACTTGTGGAGTCGTTGGCATTGAGAGCTATACAAACGCTGGAATTACAGCTGAACTCCGGCAACGTAAATTACTTAGACATTGTAGAGATCTTTGCTAGGAAAAGGCTACAACTTGTGTTACGCCGCAATGCATCCGCCATTCCATCTGCTTTTGTATACCAGCTGAACACTATGCAGAGTTGCTTTCAAAACCACTGGTACTACGAGCACCAGCCAAAAGCCGTGCCAATGGCAACATCCGGGCATCAGCAGCATCGGGTAATGAAACAATTAGTTGCTTCTGCATCATCATTACCGGAGCAGCAAAAGCTCATATTTGAGGAGGTGATGCATAAGGCTCAGACTACGCTTGATAAGTACCAACAGAAACTTATTGCGTGCAAGACCTTACCTGTTTTTAATGAACAGCTGGATCAATTGGAAAAACTAGAGTGCAAGATGCAGCGCTTTGATCATGACTTTACCTCGCAGTACAGCACAGGGAACCAGCCGCATCTACAGAAGCAAGCTGGGGATATTCAAACGGTGCCGTCATATAAACGACAGCGTCTTAGCTTATTTGTAAATGATTCTATAACGACTTTAGATCGCACCGAGCACCTTCTTCATGCTTGCCAAACAAACGAACAGCGACGCCGACAAGTTCTGCAACGTGGTAAACAAATTTTATAATCCCCGCCGAATTGCGTATTTTGTAATAGAAATTTTAATAAATTTATTTAGTAGTAACCCATATGCATATATATAATCTCTACTGCGGATTTAAACGCAGCTTCACTTGCGTTATCAAATTATCGTTATACTTTAGGTAGCAGAGACTTTTAATTAAAATTCGGTAAACCGCGAGGTGCAATCGATATCTTATTTTTTATGTATTTACTTTCAACTACGGACAGCCGACATAAAATCATTATTAATTCAAATTTAAATATAGCTAAACTTTATTGCATTAAAATTTAAACATAAAATTCGATTTATATATGTATTTAAATTTCAAATTAGGGTACAAAAATTTAAAAAGTTAACTTTTTTGGAAATTCAACAAGGAAATTAGTGGTTGCGTGAGTTGAAAAAATCACAAAAAAACAATCAGACCAGCGTTACATAAACAACAATGTATTCATAACGAGTTTTCAAATCAACGAGTTTACAGAGTCTTCATAAGCCCAAAATCCCACTGCCTGTAGCCAGGCATATTGTGTTATGCGGCCGTAGCCAGCGATTTTTTAGCTCGCAGACCCATGTTTTTTGGGTGGGCGTGGCTCAAAAACTTTGATGCAAATTTTTGCGGGTTGTTACAAGCTATCTTCCTACCAACATTGGTGGCTCTAGCTCAAACACTATGAATGATACACGCATTCCCGTTTTTAACGAAGCGTTAGGACTGCCGGGGCGGCTAGGGCGCTATGGGTGGTATTGGTGGGCGTGGCATCCAAAGTTTTGATGCAGGTTTTTGTGGGTCTTCATCGCCTAACATTTTTTTATATTTTATATTGCTTGAATTTATTGAATCTATTGAATATTTATTGAATCTTTTCTAGTGAATTAGAAAACTAGAAATAAGTATACAAATCTTATTAATAAATCAGTTCATTTTCTTTTTTTGACTGTATTCTGAGTGCGCGTCCCTAAAAATCATCGCTGGGTTGGTAAGTCGTTACGACGAAGACGGGATCGGCTGCGCAGCCTTGTGAGACCTCTCGCGAGATGATTTGTGTGCGATGAGAGCTTGCTTAAATATTTTACTTTTTGTTCCGCTATTTCCTCCTTGACTGTTAAGATGTTTAAGTCTTTATGAATGTTTTCGTTCCGAACATACCACGGTGCCCCGGTAATGGTTCTCAAGATTTTTGACTGGGCTCTCTGGACAATGTCAATGCTGCTGTTGCAGGCGTTCCCCCATAACTGGGAACCATAGGTCCAGATTGGTTTTAGAACAGAGTTGTAAAGCAGGACCTTGTTTTCCCAACTAATGGAAGAGCGAGCATTGATGAGCCAATGAAGGCTATTGGCTTTCAGTTTGAGATGTGTTCTTTTAGCTTCAATGTGTTGCCGCCATGTTAGTCTTCTGTCTAAGTGTACGCCCAGATACGTTACATCGTTTGCTTTGGAAGTGTGGTGTTGTTTAACGTGAGCGGTGGACAATCTTGCCTGTTAAGGGTGAACGTTACTTGCTTACATTTTTGTTCGTTTACCTTAATTCGCCAATCTGATAACCATTTTTCCACGTTGACCAGATGAAGGGCTAGTTGCGCTGTTGCTTGTATTGGGCATCTGGAGCGGCTGAGAATCGCTGTATCATCAGCAAAGGTAGATGTTGTCAATCTGTTGCATATTGGGATGTCTGCTGTGAAAAGCACGTACAGTGTTGGTCCAAGTACGCTGCCCTGTCGAACACCAGCTTCGATACTGTGTTCGTCAGACATTTCAGTGTTATATCTTACTGCGAACTTCCTGTCGTAGAGGTACGACTTAAGCAGCTTGTGTGTGTTGTTTAGGAGCATTGTTTTGACCTTATGCATTAGACCTTCCAACCAAACTTTGTCGAATGCCTGAGAAACATCCAGATATATTGCAGTGCAGTATTCTCTATTTTCGAACGCGCTTCGTATCTCTGATGTTGTTCTGTTAACCTGCTCAATTGTTCCGTGCTTTTCACGAAAGCCAAATTGGTGTGACGGGATTATGGTATGTAGATTCAGGAATGGATTTATCCGAAACAGCAAACATTTTTCAAAAAGTTTTGATAGACTCGATAATAAGCTTATAGGTCTATACGACGTGGGAACTGTGTGATCTTTTCCAGGCGTTGGTATCATAATGATGATTGACTTTTTCCATCTGTCTGGATAGTGGCCAAGTTTGTTGATAGTATTGCAGAGCTGGGCAATAATGCAGATCGCACTGTAAGGAAGCTCAATAATCTTCTTTGGGGTTATTTGGTCGCCTCCTGGAGATTTGTTTGGGTTCAATTGCTCTTTAATGATTCTAACGATTTCATTCGGGCGAAACTTGATTGGATCATGTTGAAGCTGAGAGCCGTTTGAAGCAGTCGGTGGTGCAAACGTATTTGATGCAGGGTTAGGTTGGAACACTTTTTAGAGATGAGTAGCAAGTGTGTTAGCTCTATCATCATCGCTGCGGGCCCAGTCGCATGCGAAGTTTCTTATAGGCATTACGGTTTCTGTTGGGGAGCTTAGAGTTGGGTGATCTCCCAACAATGAGTTTTTCGTACTGGTGGTGGATAATTGCTCGATGTAACAGCGTTAAGCGGGTTCTTCCTTGTTTTTTAACGCTTTGGTGAGTTTCGGTGTGGCGTCTTTTAGTTTTTGCTTTGCCGATGGCGAGCTGTTCGATTGCCAGTCACGTCATAAGTGCCGCTTTTCAAGAACGAGTTGTTCAATTTGTAGATTTGTTGTCCTTTGGTTGTGTATTGCTTTTGGTTTTTGAGGCGTAGCGGTGCGAGCTGCGGCGACGAAGACCGTCTCCAGAGTGTTAACAAAACTATCAATGTCAGCTACATCAACGAGAAGTGACTTAGGCTCAACGTGTGAGCTTATATATTTTTTGTATCTGATCCAGTTAGTTTTATGTGAAGCTAACTTACCGGGTCGATTTATGAATTCAGGGTTTCGTTGCAGATTAATTAGGACTGGCGAGTGATCGGATGATAGATCCGAAAGGCACTCTGCACTTATCAGTCTACGCGAAATGTTTTTGGTAACTGCAAAGTCAATCAAATCGTGTAGTTTTTTGGGATCTGTCGGCCAGTATGTTGGTCTGCCAGGAGAAACGTGGTCGAGCTTGTTGTTAGCTTTTATAATTGCATTGTAGAGCTGCTTTCCTTTTGGATTCACTAGACGAGATCCCCAGTGTGTGTGCTTGGCATTGTAGTCTCCTGCTGCTATAAAGCATTCTCCTAGTGAGTTAAAAAATTCCATAAATTGGTCTTCAGATATGGTATAACGCGGAGGGCAGTATACAGCGGCAAGAGTAAGTTGGTTCCCACTGTCCAATTGTATTTTTAGAGATGTGGCCTGTAGAAAATTTCAGCAAACTCTTTATAGTAGTGGTGCTTGAGGCGGCTTCTGATCAAAATACCAGTTCCACCGTGTGCCTAACCATCGGGATGATTTGTACCATAGAATAAGCATCCACTTATGTTAAAGTAATATTTGTTTGTAAGGTGTGTTTCGGAAAGTAGCATTACGTCGATGTGCTTATCGAGTAGGAATTGAGCTAGTTCAAGTTCATGCTGTGAGACGCCATTAGCGTTCCACGTAGATATTCGTAACTCAGCCATTGATTATTTTGACTGTTGTGATACAAGCATTTGTATCAAGTGATTTTCATTACGCATTAGTTCTTGCATAGTTGTTTTCATGAATGACATAAATTCGTTCATGCTCTGCTGCAGGGCATATATGAGTGCTTCGAGGTTGCTTTGTTGCTGCTCCTGTGCAGCGTTTGTGCTCACTTGTTTTGGTTGTAAGTACGGTGTGTTAGAGGCAGGAAGAGCCAGCGTTATTGGTTGAGAACTCGGGGCCCAAGTGAGGATCTGGCTGCAGACGAAAAGAATACGTCTGGGTTGTCTTTCGATGGAGTGAAGGTAGTTGGTGCGTGTTGCGAGCGCAAAGTGGTAACGCGCTGAATGATACGGTTTTTAAGTTCCTTGTAGACTTGGCAGCCTCTGTAGTTGGCTGTGTGCTTGCCTTCGCAGTTGTTGCAAAATTTTTTTCTAGAGTCTTCTTTACTTACTGGGCAACTTGAATTATGCAGTTCCCCCCAGTATACGCATACCGAGCGCAGTGTACAGTAGGCTTTTGTATGGCCGTACTCTTGGCAGTTCATACATTGTACCGGACCGTTTCGTTTGTTCGGTTCTTCTACGGTGATTCTTCGGTGAAGTAAAAGCTGAAGTTTGTATATTGGGAGCACCTCGTTTTTTTAAGCATCTTCGTTTCTGGTTCAAGTTCTATTTTAAAAAGTGGTTGCGACATCCTGTTCCTGTTTAAGATGTTTATGACGGTTTTTGCTCGAAATCCTTTCTCCTGCAGCGCCTGTTTTATTTATCCTGGTGTTACATCAGGTTCTATGCTTTTTATTACGACCCGCAGGCCTTTGCAGCTTTTTAATTGATACGTATAATAATTCATTTTTAAGTTTCGTTAAGATGATTTATCAGAACTCTGTAATTATCTTCCGACTTTGTCTGGACTTTAATTTCTTGAATTTTACCCTGTACGAGAGGAACTATGTAGAAAATATTTTTGCCTATGAGCTCGATAACTTTGTTAACAAAAGCACTGGAGCTTTTCTCGCGTATATATATTGGGGGTGGCTTTGGTTTTTTCGTGACAACCCCAACGGCATCAGAAGGCAGATCATCTGTGTTTTCTGCCAAGATGTGAAATCTATTGCTATTGTTTGTAGTATCATTCGAGGGTGTATTTAAATTGCTAATTGGCACAAAAACTGTGGGAGTTATAGGCGTTCCCGCTGGGGGCGGAAATGGTAATGGTGTTTGATGCAGATTTTTGGTGTTTATCAGTAGCTATCTTCTCACCAAATTTTGTAGTTTTATCTGAACGAATGTGCGAAACAGGTGGATTTATCGATTTAGAGCTATCGAATTTATCGATTTGCCATCCCCCCAGTTATCGTAGAACCCCAATCTTGCCACTTTATCTGTTCCGTCGATAGATAATAAAAATGTAAAGTTTCAAGCCTCCAGGTTTAAGGCTGTAGAAAAAAGTTACGTTCATACAGACGGAAGAACGGACATACGTATAATAATTCTTTTTTTTTCGGTAAGATGTTTTATCAGAACTCTGTAATTATCTTCCGACTTTGTCTGGACTTTAATTTCTTGAATTTTACCCTGTACGAGAGGAACTATGCAGAAACTATTTTTTCCTATGAGCTTGTAAAGGAGTAATTTAGCCAGGGTATAAACTCAGTCTGGCCAGGTACACCTCACAAGAATATTTATATATTTTTGGTGAGACTTTACTGTGCGCGGTTTTACAAGTCGGAAAGGGGAATGCTTGCGTCGGCACCAACGCGACGGCCGACACACTCAGCAGCCAGAGTATAAGGCGACTCAGCTTGACTCGCGTATGCGCGTGTACGAAAACCAAAGAAGAGGAATAGAAAGAAAGAAAAACACACCGCAGTTTCACTCCACTGGGTCACGGATTTGCCGGTGACCAATTTATTCAGATCATACTAAATATTATTCGTACAATGAAAGCCTAAATTTAACTACATATATATATCTAACCTACATGTATGAACCGCGACGAACTATCCCCTTACCTTATATTTTCTAAACCAGACTCTATAACTTTGGTACTTATGAGCACACTATTTCGCTTCTCTCCCTTTTTTTTTCCGTTTTCTATTCTTTTAAGCGCGCACGCGTCCGCTCACTTTAGTGTATCAATCGCAACTCCCCTCTGTTCTTATAACCTAACCTTTCTTTACTACCTCTCGCGTACGCGTCTGCTCACTTGCGGAGGTCGATCATAACTCCTTCGCCCACGCTTCGGCTTCGGCCCAAGTTGCAGTTTTCGCCACTCCCCACACTTATCCGTGACCGTGGTGGATTTAGTGATCGCAGCTGGCGCGCTGCATCTTGCGACTCTGTGTTTTGGGGCGGTTATATTTAAATTCAAAAAATAAGTACATCCGATAAACCTAAATACCTTACGCTCCCTGCGCTTATTAAAATATAAATACCGCACACTCCTTGCGTCTAACAAAACTCGAACAACCCCTGCGCTTCTTGCGACTTAACAACTATCAATATAATACAGGTAACTCAAACAACTCATGCGCTTCTTGCGACTTAAAAACTATAAATACAATAAATATAGCTATTTGTGAAGGGGCCGACGCGGCCTACTTCACACCCCCCCTTTCTTGGGTAGCGTGACAGTTACGTGTCCGCCCGCGTTCCATGTCACGCCGTGTAGCTCCCCGCTCACCTCCACCTTGAACCTGGAACGGTGGGCTCTCGATGTACAATTTTCCAACGCCTCTGATATGGCCGCGACCGCGGCGTCGGTCAGCTCGTCCTCGTCCGGAAGACAGCCCAATTTGTGGGGCGTATCGCCCACATTTTCGGCGGTAATACCTGCCCCTGGATTGGCGGCTCTGTCACCCTCACCGCCGCTGCTGATCACGTAAGGGGATTGGTCGCTCATCTTAGGTATTCTGTGGGTTTATAAACACAATCGGTTAGTCTTAATTTATGAATTCAAATTTTGGTTAGTGTTAATAAAAAGAGAATAAAGGGATTAATTAAAACTGTGACAAGTCTGCTCTTTATCAGACGCTCGGTCGGTCTGGTCATCTTCTTCGTGCTCCTCTCCCTCTTCATAGAATGGCTTCTGTTGCGCAATGCTCGCGAGTTTGCTCTTTCTTTGCCCTTCTTTTACCAATCGCACGATATTCGGTGATACGAACTTTTTCACGAGGAATGGGCCATCGAACTTGGGAGCGAGTTTCGCCGCGAAACCTTCACTGGCTTTAGAGAGTTGGTGTGCTCTTAGTAGCACCAAAGTATTGAGTCCTGGTCGCCATTCTCTTCTCCTGAGGTTATAGTTCCTTCCTTTGTCCTTCATGATGATCCGGTGCTCGGCTACGTGAGACACCCCTTGCAGCTCGTCAAAGAGAACCAATTCCGCTTTCAGTATTTCCTTTATCTCTAGTTCCAAATCCTCTAGCCACTCGTTATCCTTGGTTTCGACATTTTCCACCGGTGTTATTGCGGGGCTGGGTATGACGCACCCTCCTACCTCGCCGAACCGTTGTACTCCTGCCTTTGTCGCGTCCACGCTGTCTCCTCGAACCGTTCCCACGGCGATGCTGGGCTGAGGTGCCCCAGGGGCATCCTTCTCCTGCCTTGATCCGCCGTCCTCCTCCGGTTTGCTCACAACTGGCTCACGTTCCATTAGGACCTGCTCCTCCTCTATATCTGGTACATCCACAGCTTCCAAAATTAACCTAGCCTTGCCACATTCGATGGTCGTCCCCACCCGGCTCAAAAAGTCTATCCCTAGTATAATGTTGTCTAGCATCGAGGGCATCACGAGCATACTCACCGTGACCTCTGTCCCCGCTAGACCAACTTTTACCCTCAATAGCTTCTTTACCTCTAAGGTGGAACCAATGGCTAGGCGAATTTTCGCGCAGGCGTCCAGCATCTCGCCCCCGCTGGTCACCTTGCGGGAAAACTCCTCACTAATAAAACTCCTAGTCGCCCCTGTATCTACTGTCGCAGTCGCTACTTGGTCCCCGACTCTTACAGTAGCGACTATCCGCCCGTCTTCCACCCTTAAAGGGTATTCTAGGTTCGGGACTGGTTCACGTCGGCCCCCATCGGGTCCCGTCCCGGATGGTGCCGCATATCGTTTCCCGCCCTTGACTGTTGACAACACTGGCTGGTATTGACCCCCTTGGCCCCACACTGCCGACAAAACTGTACCCGTGGATTGGGGCACTCCTTGGCAAAATGACCCTCTTGCGAACAGTTGTAGCATAACCTTTTCCCACCTAGAGCCCTCGGCTGTTCTTGGCTGATCATCCCGTTTGAAATTACTCCCGTATACCCAAGCGGTGGCGTATTCCCCACATTACCGCTTGACCCTGGCTGTGGTTGCGTCCGGAAAGGATTAAATTGTTTGGCGGGGGCTACCTCACCGGCTAATTCATCCGAATACCTACTACCCCCGGTCTTACTCCGTGCTGCGCGCTCGCGACTTTGTTGTCTCACATTCTCGTACTCGGCTGCCATCTGAGTTAGCTGCGCCAGAGAGGAGAAGTCCCCTCTACGAATGTACAACCGGTACTCGGGTGCCAAATTCTCGTATACCCTATGCAATTCTTGTTCTGACCCTGTACCCCGCGTGGTACATCATACCCCGCAGCTCGAGCAAGTAGTCCTTGAACGGCTCGTTATCATGTTGCCGTCGTGCCCGGATACTGTCTTCTAACCTGTCGAAATACTGGGGCGGTAGAAAAAAACTCCAATAACTCGGCTTTAAATGTCGCCCAAGTCGCGTCCCTTAGGCCACCGCGCGGCCTTACCCGTTAGAGCCTCGCTCATTGCCCTCGGCAACCGGTCTAAGCCTATGTCGTATGACAACGCCCTGTCCTCATTGCCTCCAGGAAAACTAATGGGTCCGGTGCACCCATTGAACAGGATACCCCACTTTCCGGCTAGTTCGGGACGACCATA
>JARNME010000404.1:59129719-59175613 GCA_030179655.1 Scaptomyza flava
CCGACGCGGCCTACTTCACAAGCTCGATAACTTTGTTAACAAATGCACTGGAGCTTTTCTCGCGTATATATATTGGGGGTGGCTTTGGCTTTTTCGTGACTACCCCAACGGCTTCAGAAGGCAGATCATCTGTGTATCATTCGAGGGTATATTTAAATTGCTAAAATGGCACAAAAACTGTGGGAGTTATAGGCGTTTCTAATTTATAACTGCGGGGGAGCTGGGGGCGGAAATGGTAATGGTGTTTGATGCAGATTTTTGGTGTTTATCAGTAGCTTTCTTCTCACCAAATTTTGTAGTTTTAGCTGTACGAATGTGCGAAACAGGTGGATTTATCGATTTAGAGCTATCGAATTTATCGATTTGCCATCCCCCCAGTTATCGTAGAACCCCAATCTTGCCACTTTATCTGTTCCGACCATAGATTAAAAAAAATGAAAAGTTTCAAGTCTCCAGCTTTAAGGCTGTAGAAAAAAGTTACGTTAATACAGACGGAAGAACGGACAGACACCATGACGGACATTGCACAAACCCAATATACTCTTTACCTTCGGTATCGAGTATAACAATACTTCCAAGGCAGTTAAATTTCATTTTTGGTACTGGTCGATCATTTGCAGGAACAGGCGAACAGGAAAATAAACAAGCGTTTAGTCAAGCGTCTTTTGTTTTTTATACTCTGAGCCATGGTGAAATAATATAAAGGTGTTCTATTCCACGTTCCTGCTCTCTTTCGGGGTACTTTGCGTTTGTCAGTATGCTTTGACATTTTGAAGTGAGCAGTCGTGTTGCGGAAAGTTTGTTAATTGTGTATACTTAGAAAATGTCGAAACAATACTGTTGCATTTGTCGCGCAAAGACAATAAATAAAGTTTTCCATGTGCCAAAAGACGCAAAAAAAAGGGAGCTGTGGCAAAAGAGCGCAAATCAAACGCTGATTGAGAGAAATAAAATATGCGAAAAGCATTTTGATGTTGCGGCTTGCAACTTTTCATCTGAAAATAGTAAGCGGCGACGACTGCTGGACAGTCTTGTGCCAAATAAATTTCTACAGTCGGAGTTACAGTTCTCTTACACTGTTCACCATCAATCAGAAAGCACATCTAATGCGTTTGATTTTAATTCCCAAACAGAGTAAGTGTAATTTTATTCAATAAATATTTGTATTTTTTAATGTTTTTAATTGAAATATATGTATTGCAGAAAAGAAGTAGTTGATTCCGCTATTGCCCTGGAAAACATTCGTTTGAAAAATAAAATAAATGAAATGACAAAAGAGATTGCCAAGCTCTCCTCCAAGCTACGATATGCAGAATCCTTGGCAGAAAGTCTGAAGACGATTTTTACAGAAAATCAGATAAGGAAAATGGAAAGTGGTGGCAAACGGGTACAGTGGACCAATGAAGACATTTCGTCTGCGATTTGCCTTCATGCAGCTGGACCAAGAGCATATAAACATTTGTGCAAAAAGGGCTTTCCACTCCCATGTGAATCTACGCTTGGTAAATGGCTACAAGGCGTAGAAATCAAGCCAGGCATACTAGATTTTGTGCTGCAATTAATGGAAAACTCCGTTGAGCTGGACCAAGAAGACAAGATTTGCGTGATTTATTTCGATGAGATGAAAGTGGCATACACATACGAGTATGACTGCTCGAGAGAAGCTGTTCTGCCGCCAGTAGACTATGTTCAGGTGGCAATGGTGCAAGGCTTGCGTAAGTCTTGGAAGCAGCCAATATATTACGACTTCAACAAGCCAATGTCGAAAATAATATTAGATGACCTGCTGGCAAAGCTGTATGCGGCAGGATATACAGTTGTAGCCATGATCTCTGATTTGGGTACCGGCAATTTTAAATTATGGTCAAATCTTTGCATCTCGACTGGTAAGATTGCATCAAAGAAATTATATATGTATACTTACACATATTTATAAAACTTTGTTCAATTTAGAAAAATCCTGGTTTGCGCACCCTGCAAACGGTGACTTAAAAGTTTTTGTGTTTGCTGACGTACCACATCTCCTTAAACTGATTAGAAATCATTTTCTTGATACGGGACTTGTAGTCAGTGGAACCATCGTCACTCAACAAAGCGTATAGCAAGCTTTAAAACACACGTCGGCTACAGACTTGTCCATCCTTTGCAAGGTCACAGAAGACCACTCAACTGTTCAGGGTGCAGGGAGACAGAAAGTTAAGCTGGCAGCGCAGTTGCTTTCAAATTGTACAGCAACGGCGATAAGACGCTGCTATTCTTTGGGGCTGGACGTCTACAACGCATGCACAACAGCTGAACGATTGGTTTGATATTTTTAATGTTAAGCTAAACACTGCCAACACTATGCCAACCAAGCAACCCTTTGGCCTAAATCTTGAAGACCAACGTAGAGTGCTCAAGGAGATGTCGTCACTTATGTCTTCGATTATATTACCAAATGGGAGACGGCTCTTACCTTTTCAAAAAGGAATTATTATAACAAATAATTCACTTGACCTCCTTTTTCAGTACCTTAAAGAAAAGTTCAGCATGAACTATTTAATAACAAGTAGGATTTCGCAGGACCAGTTGGAGCACTTGTTTGGTGCCTTGCGGTAAAAAGGTGGTCTACACGATCATCCAAGTCCGCTGGAGTTTAAGTTCCGGTTGCGAAAATACCTACTAGGTAACATAAGTATTTGTTGGCAGAATTTAAATTAAATGTCTAACACATTATTAACTTTTTAAGTAGCGAAAACCAAGTTGTATTTGTTTGTGATGTCCACGTGTTTGTCTTGTTAAGTATTGCGAAAATTGTTAAAAATAACTCCTTTTAAACATTAATTTTAATAATATTTTGAAATGACTTCCTCATATATAAATAGCTCGAAACACAGAAATATTGGGGATGACGCGTAATGTTGAGGTCGATGAAGTGCCATGGATGGACATTGATATAACGTCAATGTCACAAGTAACCGAGGTGTCTGATTTCTATCAGCAAGAGCGAGGTGCGGATGAAGTTTTGGACGACATGTCAGAAGATGCGTTGGAATATGTTGCAGGATATATTATCAAAAGATTCTCACTGCAGGAAGAAGAAGATAAGGAAAATAATACCTTTACGTATGTTGATATGGCATCAGCAGGTGGCTTAAAAAAGCCATCAAAGTGCTTTCTTAAAAAATTAACTGAGCTTGAGCTACAATTTACAAAATCCAACGGGAACAACATATCGCTAAAGAATTTTTTAATAAACGAATTGCTCAACAACTCAAAACATGTACAATTAGACCCAAACATAAAAAAAAAATTTTTTACCTTACGTCTAAAATTTAGAATTAAAAATTTAAATGAAAAACTAAGGATTCAAAAGCAAAAACAAAGGCAAATGGGCCACAAAAAATATTTAAAAATATTACTTTAGTTTTAGTATAACATTGTTAAATAAAAAGTTATTTAAAAAAATTAATTCCGCTAACAAATTTGTTTTATATTTTTCATTTCAAATTCTTCCATTTGCTGCAGCTAACAATCAACACTAGCAAGAGCAGTGCCGGTATACAAAGTCGTATCTCGCTCTCTCACCATGGCTCTCATACTAACTGCTCTCTTTAAAACCTAAGTACCCCACCACGGTGGAATAGAACACCTTTATATTATTTCACCATGCTCTGAGCTATGTGTCTCATTAGCATTGTTTGTGCCTCTCTTGCGGCATTTTTTATAAACTTGTTCATGTATGTACCCTGCAAGCAATTTGATGATTGTTTTGATCAGAAATCCAATAACTAGTTTAATTTAAGTCATTTTGATGATTTAAAAACGATTAATCGCTTATGCGATTAAAGCCCGACTCGAAAACGACTCGCATGCATGCTTTAAATATGATGAATCGCCTAAAATTTGAAACTATCAAAAATTGAGCATGCCAGCGATTGAAATATGCTTACTTTGTCGTGACGTCAGTAAAAACGATTACTTTGAACAACTTGGCGACTCAATAGCGACTCGCTTGCATGCTCAAAATATGATTAAATGCTTCATATGTAAAGCAATCAGAAATTGAGCATGAAGGTTAGTAAAATATGCTTTATGTCATAAATATAACTTTTGGGCAATTAGGCTATGCTAGTCAATGACGCCTGATGGTCAAGCTGCCTAACACGCCGCCAAAACGAAAGTCCCCTGTTTAAACCCTAGTTGGGTTAAAATAAGAGGTAAGTTTAAATTGCGTAATCTGTAATAAGCACTTACATTAACATTAACTGTTAACATTAAAATTAACATTAAAACAATTATGATACATAAAGGCTCAAAAAACAACAAAAATTTTTGACCAGCTTTCAAAAAATTCGACTCGAAAAATACTCGCTTTTGATTCGAAAAACGAGTCGCCTTTGGGAGCGCAGGTAGAGCGTATGTGCCACCAAAATTGGCAACAACACGGATTATGTATCAAACACTGCGGATTATGTATCAAACACTGCTGGACCATCAAATTGCTAGGCGAGTAAGGGAACATTTAATGAGCGCAAATTTCGAACTGGGTCCTAAGCGTCACTATTGAAAACGCTCTCGCATTTATCGACGCTCGCAACAGCACAAGAATGCGCTGATTTCCTGCCTTCCTCTCAACTTTTGCAGTGTGATGCCCGAGCAACTGGTGGATGCGAAATAATTAGAGCAGCCGTTGCGTCTAATACGTCGCTATCGTCAGGGTGAATCCTGCGACTTTAATCGGCTGCTGGCTGGCAAAGATAATTAGTGCAGCCTCAAACTTGATCTATGGGAGCTGCTGGGAAATTACCAGGTGCTCGTCACTATTTTAAGTTGCTGCTATCACTTCCCGAGGACAGCATGGGTCTCGTCGTGGAGCATGCTTTAGATTGCGGTTTACTGCTGCGTCCTGCGCAAAGCCACTTACAAAAAACCGAACAAGATCAGTTATACATGCGTGGACTCTCCAATGGAGTGGCGCTCTGCGTCTATAAACTGAAAGGCATGCTGAACGAGCAGTTAAGGCAGCAACTGGCTGATGCCGATGGCATTATATTCGTTATGGCTGCCAACCAGTTGAAGGAGACTCGAAAAAGACTTTGCAGTAACAGTGGCTGCAGAGACGTGGCGCTTATTGTACAGCTGCAAAAATATGGGGAGCAAATGCGGCAGGAGCGGCTGGTGCCCAATCGATTTGAATATTTTATTAATGGCTGGCAGTTGCCAGAAAAACGTAAACAGATTGTCCAGCTACTTAAGCAGGCAAAGCTGCCGCAAATGCAACCACTGCCCCCACACCAGCAGCTTCATAAGATATGCGAATGGCTGCTGAACTATGCTCCGCTAAGTGCAGAAGAAACACTTGTGGAGTCGTTGGCATTGAGAGCTATACAAACGCTGGAATTACAGCTGAACTCCGGCAACTTAAATTACTTAGACATTGTAGAGATCTTTGCTAGGAAAAGGCTACAACTTGTGTTACGCCGCAATGCATCCGCCATTCCATCTGCTTTTGTATACCAGCTGAACACTATGCAGAGTTGCTTTCAAAACCACTGGTACTACGAGCACCAGCCAAAAGCCGTGCCAATGGCAACATCCGGGCATCAGCAGCATCGGGTAATGAAACAATTTATTGCTTCTGCATCACCGCTACCGGAGCAGCAAAAGCTCATATTTGAGGAGGTGATGCATAAGGCTCAGACTACGCTTGATAAGTACCAACAGAAACTTATTGCGTGCAAGACCTTACCTGTTTTCAATGAACAGCTGGATCAATTGGAAAAACTAGAGTGCAAGATGCAGCGCTTTGATCATGACTTTACCTCGCAGTACAGCACAGGGAACCAGCCGCATCTACAGAAGCAAGCTGGGGATATTCAAACGGTGCCGTCATATAAACGACAGCGTCTTAGCTTATTTGTAAATGATTCTATAACGACTTTAGATCGCACCGAGCACCTTCTTCATGCTTGCCAAACAAACGAACAGCGACGCCGACAAGTTCTGCAACGTGGTAAACAAATTTTATAATCCCCGCCGAATTGCGTATTTTGTAATAGAAATTTTAATAAATTTATTTAGTAGTAACCCATATGCATATATATAATCTCTACTGCGGATTTAAACGCAGCTTCACTTGCGTTATCAAATTATCGTTATACTTTAGGTAGCAGAGACTTTTAATAAAAATTCGGTAAACCGCGAGGTGCAATCGATATCTTATTTTTTATGTATTTACTTTCAACTACGGACAGCCGACATAAAATCATTATTAATTCAAATTTAAATATAGCTAAACTTTATTGCATTAAAATTTAAACATAAAATTCGATTTATATATGTATTTAAATTTCAAATTAGGGTACAAAAATTTAAAAAGTTAACTTTTTTGGAAATTCAACAAGGAAATTAGTGGTTGCGTGAGTTGAAAAAATCACAAAAAAACAATCAGACCAGCGTTACATATACAACACCTGGTCTAAAGAACTTGTGGGATAGTTCAGAGGGGGCTAAGCTGAGGCCACCAGGCGGGTCGCGGGTTGCGGATAGCGAACGGCCTCTTTATGAGGTTAGCTGCGAATAAGCGAGAATCCTTGCATATAAGCAGTCCCGGAAAACAGCGGGTACGGTAACGTTCACCGTACCGACAAGACTCTTGTTTCGCCGTCTTTAAAGCATAGCCTCACACATTCCCAACTCCCTCTCACGTACCCTTCTTCATCCTTCCCCAATATCTCACTCCAGGCTGGACTAAGGTGTCATTCGAACCGTGCCGAAAGTCAACCTGGCCGGGGGCCCGGATTAAAAACTAGCCCAGTCGCTAACGGTGAGCTCAGGCAGATGGCGACCGCCTGTTCTAATTAGCCTTACCCGGGTACTGCGGATCTTTGCCCGGGTGGACCCCATATTTCTCCGCAACTCGTGGGAACATGAAGAGAATTAATAAAAATATGAAGAATTTAGGTGTGCAGCAGGATACCCCTGCTGCCAGTGTCGCGAGATACTTTGAGGACCGCCTCCTTGACGGGGAGCGGCCCTCCAATGTGGGACCAGCCCCACGGCGCCCTAACCAGGCGCGGCAAACAAGAAGGCCGCAGGCGGCAATAGATACAGCGCGCGCACCAACGACGAGGGAAGCCCCACGTCACCGTGTCGCCCCAGCTGCAGGAGGAGGAAGCAAGGCTGGACCATCCCAGCCGATGCGACCGAGGCTTAGCGCTGTTAGGCGACATGGCGTGCAGCACCAGCAGCCAAAAGCGCAGCTGCCAAAATTGGGAGAGCCGGGCGGTTTGGATGACCCAAACCGAAAAACGCTGAACGGCTCAAAGACCAAATGGTACCTCAGGTACCTTCAGCAGGGACTACCCCCTGCTGAGGCACTGCGCATGGCAACGGCTGGAAGAGACTCGGCGAGCCAGGTACGGGGACCAGCCCCCAAACGCCTGAGCAGTAATTTGACGCCACCCACTGCCACCCCGAAGAGGGCGTGCCCAGAGGAGCGCCCCAGCACGTCGGCATCCGCCGTAGCAACAGCAGTGAGGTCTTCCCCTCCATTGTCCACCGAGACTCGCATATCGTATGCAGCGATTGCAAAAAAAGTCAAGCTGGCCGTGTTACCTGTGGAATACCCGCAGGTAATGCTCAGCCATGGGGACCTGTCCGCATTGGAGGAGGCCATCATGGATGAGGTTATCCTCACAATTTGGGACACCGCGGTCGCGTTCGTGGGCATTCATTTCCGGGTTGGCTACCTGGTCATTGAATGTTCCGACGATCACTCAGCGGAGTGGCTGAGGACCGTGGCGTCAAGACTGCAGTCGTGGAAAGGGGCTCCACTGCACTGCAAGGTGGGTGATGATATTCCATCACCCCACAACATCACCATCTTCTGCCCAAGAAGCGGATCGGTCAACCGAATCCTTGTTGGTTCTGCTGAGGAACCAGAACAAGATCGAGACCGACTCGTGGAAGGTGTTGTCTAGGAGGACGGAAGGCGGAGGTGCGCTATTGGTGATAGGCATCGATGAGGCATCCAAGGACGCGATAGTGGCGAGAGGCCATCAAGTTTCATTCCGCTACGGGACCATCCCCGTTAGCGGTCTGAAGAAGAAGAGTGTTGGCGCAAGGACTACCCCTGCCCAGACGACAGTCCCGGGAGCTGCAGACTCGGCCCCCACACCTCCCACCGCCACTGTTCCGAGTGCTCATCTGGCAGGTGTCTCTGATTTATCAGAGGATCTGGCCGAGGATGAAGACCTGGCGGAGATGACGCTCGGTCCAGCAGAGCTGGAAGGGATGGATGATGAGGTGCCGATGTCCTCGCAAGAGCTCGCTGAGGAGCTTGAAACGGCAGAAGCTGACGTCACCATGACGGTCAGCGGTGATGTGGGCAGCTCCCAACTTACATCACCAGGAGCTAGAGCGGCGGATGAGTGATGGTGACATCAAACGACACCGTAACTGGGCTAGCCCAGATAAACCTCCATCGTGCTAAGGCAGCCTCTGCTGTCTTGGCCAGGATGTTTATCACCCAACATCTTGGGCTAGCCCTGGTACAGGAGCCATGGATAAACAATGGTATAAAAGGCCTGTACACCGCTGACTCAAAGGTAATCTGGGATCAAAGAGATCCTACACCTAGAGCATGCATTATGGTAAGGAAATGTATTAATTTTACTATTCTTTCAGAATTCCTCACTAGGGACTGCGTACCTATTGCCGTAAAGGCAATTGGAAACGCCCCCCCTATTGTGGTGGCATCTGCCTATTTTGCTGGTGATGTGGACTGCCCGCCACCGGAAATAGAAAAACTGATGGACCACTGCAGAAGAGAGAAGCTGCCGGTTATAATCGGCTGCGATGCCAATGCGCACCACTCCATATGAGGCAGCACGGACATCAACAAGAGGGGTGAGTGTCTTACCAACTTTATATTCAAGTATAACTTAGAAATTGGTAATGTCGGATCGACACCGACATTTGTAACTAGAGTTAGAGAAGAGGTATTAGACATTACTCTGATTAGACGGTCTCTTAGGCCATATTTCAGAGAATGGCATGTCTCTTCAGAAGAATCCATGTCCGATCACAGGATTATCCTATTCAAACTTAAGGTTAATATGGATTGTAGTATACCAACTCGTAACCCCAGCAAAACGAACTGGGAAAAATTTAGGTCTACCCTAGAACTTAACCTAGCCACTGAAAACTCTGGAATACCCAGATGCACGAGTGAGCTAGAAAGAGTTGTTAGAAATCTAAATAGTAGCATTAAAAATGCATATGAAGAAAGCTGCCCACTAGGGAAAACGCGTAAAGAAAAAGATGCCCCATGGTGGAATGACGGTCTTGAGAGACTGCGTATCACCACACGTCACCTCTTCAATAAAGCTAAGAGAGACGGGTCATGGGATACATACCGCGAAAGCCTCACCTCCTACAGCAAGGAGATTAGGAAGGCCAAGCGCAGGAACTATAGGGACTTCTGCGAAAGCATAACAAGCACGAGTGAAGGTGCCCGGCTCCATAGAGCATTATCAAAGCGGGCGCCGGAGGCTAATTAAGCCCTGAAGCGTAAAGATAATACATATACGAGCACCAATATGCAAAGGTTAGAGCTTCTGTTTGAGACGCACTTCCCAGGAAGTATCCCCTGGGAACCGTGCGAATCGCTTGAAACAGGAGGTCAACACACCCCAACGGCCATTGACTGGGCATGTGCCAAGTCGGTGGTCACAGTGGAGAAAATAAAATGGGCAATTGGAACCTTCCAGCCTTACAAATCTCCCGGTCTAGATTGCATATCACCGGTATTCCTTCAGCAGGGACAGGGAATACTCCTACCCACTCTACGGAAAATCCTGGTCAGTAGCCTAGCACTTGGTCATATACCAAGCACTTGGAGCAGAGCTAGGGTGGTCTTCATCCCCAAAGTAGGGAAGACAAATACCACCAACCCAAAGTCCTTCAGACCCATCAGCTTAACATCGTTTTTGTTGAAAACGTTGGAAAAGCTGGTGGATTATAACATAAGGAGTACTCTGCTCACACAGAGTCCACTGCAGGCAACGCAGCACGCATACAGAACAGGAAGGTCTACGGACACTGCCCTGTATGAGCTGCACTGTACTCTGCGGGCGGCAGTAGTAAACAAAGAAGTAGCAGTTTGTGCATTTTTAGACATTGAAGGTGCCTTCGACAACACATCACATGATGCTGTCAAGGCTACCTTGAATAGAAGAGGGCTGGATAGTACAACTAGTAGATGGATTTCATCCCTATTAGGGTCCAGGCAGGCTACGGCATCTATACAAGATAGTACCGTAACAGTAACAACCACAAGGGGCTGTCCTCAAGGGGGGGTTTTATCACCCCTCTTATGGAGTATACTTGTAGACGAACTGTTAAGTAGACTTGCGAACAGGGGTATTCAATGTCAAGGCTTTGCAGATGACATTGTGATAATAGCTCGGGGCAAGTATGAAGAAACTCTTTGTGATAATGTTCAACTGGGACTTAGGATTACGCATAATTGGTGTAGGGAGGTTGGTCTCCACTTAAACCCTACTAAGACAATCATCGTTCCTTTCACCAGAAGATACAAGCTACAAAGGATGAGGGAAATTAGGCTCGCGGGGAGTCCAATAGAAACAAGCAAGGAAGTTAAGTACCTTGGGGTCACTTTTGACAGTAAGTTAAACTTTGGCACCCATGTTCAGAATACGATCGCAAAGTGCTGCAGAGCGCTGTATACGTGTCGTAGCATAGCCGGGAAGTCATGGGGAACATCACCAAAGATAATAAGATGGCTATACCTTATGGTAGTATGGCCCATGCTCACGTATGGAGTGATTGCATGGGGGGATAAGGCACAGCAAATCACTGTGCAGAAGCAGCTTCAAAAGCTACAAAGAATGGCATGTGTAGGAATCACGGGAGCGATGAGGACCTGTCCCACATCAGCGCTTGAGGTTCTTTTGGAGATAACGCCACTCCATCACACAATTAGGCTGCAACAAAAGGCAACCCTCTTAAGAATGTCCGTTGAAGGAGTTGGGAGAGGACACATTCTTAGTCGAGTAGAGGCAGATATGCTATCGGGTGAACTTCCCCTACTGGCACAGCCAAGGGACGAAATGAAAGTCGAACACATGTTCGGCCAAAAGTTTCAAGTTCACCTCTGTAATAAAAAGGAGTGGACATCTCTGGAAGAGGTCCACAACATGAAGCCACACACCATAAAATGGTACACCGATGGATCCCTAACGCAACAAGGCTCCGGTCTTGGTTTGGTAGGCCCTCGGCTAATGTACCATGAGCCCCTAGGTATGCACACCAGCATATTCCAAGCTGAGGTATGTGCAATTGGGAGGTGTGTGGACTTTAATCTAAAGCGTAAATATCGGAATAGGGATATAGCCATTCTATCCGATAGTCAAGCAGCAATAACGGCACTTAGTAAGACCGAAATCAGGTCAAAGGTAGTTCGTGAGGTACGAACCAAGCTAGACACTCTGGGATCACAAAATAGGCTTGCCCTAAGATGGGTCCCGGGACATGTCGAAATAGCGGGGAACGAAGAGGCAGACAAGCAAGCAAGACTGGGGGCAGCGACACCCCTTATAGGACCCGAGCCGTACTGTGGTATAGGAAGAAGCACAATACGGCAAGAACTTAAGAATGAAGAGAGACTTCTGCGAAGAACGTGCTGGGCAAGGAAACCAGGACTCAGACAAGCAAAGATTCTCTTGGGTAGCTATAACCTTAAACGGTTTAAGCAAGTAATATCAATGGGTAAAAATAGACTCAGGATACTCACCGGTCTCTTGACAGGACATTGTAGACTACGAGGTCACTTGGCAAAGCTAGGTATAGTCAGCAGCGAGATTTGCAGATTCTGCGAAATGAAAGGAGAATCCTCCTTGCACATTATAGCAGAATGCGTAGCCTTAGCAAGGAAAAGAAGTAGTTTTCTAGGAAAACATATTGTAGAATTTAGCGATTTAGAAACCATCGACCCAACAAAGGTACTTGCTTTTATGCAACACCTGGGCCTGATGGAAGAGCTATAGGCCAAGAAGGGGGCACAATAGATCTATTTGGTCGCAGTGTATTTACCCCCAATATAATAATAATAATACATAAACAACAATGTATTCATAAAGAGTGTTCAAATCAACGAGTTTACAGAGTCTTCATGAGCCCAAAATCCCACTGCCTGTAGCCAGGCATATTGTGTTATGCGGCCGTAGCCAGCGATTTTTTAGCTCGCAGACCCATGTTTTTTGGGTGGGCGTGGCTCAAAAACTTTTATGCAAATCTTTGCGGGTTGTTACAAGCTTTCTTTCTACCAACATTGGTGGCTCTAGCTCAAACACTATGAATGATACACGCATTCCCGTTTTTAACGAAGCGTTAGGACGGCCGGGGCGGCTAGGGCGGTATGGGTAGTATTGGTGGGCGTGGCATCCAAAGTTTTGATGCAGGTTTTTGTGGGTCTATTGCTTGAATTTATTGAATCTATTGAATATTTATTGAATCTTTTCTAGTGAATTAGAAAACTAGAAATAAGTATAGAAATCTAATTAATAAATCAGTTCATTTTCTTTTTTTGACTGTATTCTGAGTGCGCGTCCCTAAAAATCATCGCTGGGTTGGTAAGTCGTTACGACGAAGACGGGATCGGCTGCGCAGCCTTGTGAGACCTCTCGCGAGATGATTTGTGTGCGGTGAGAGCTTGCTTAAATATTTTACTTTTTGTTTCGCTATTTCCTCCTTGACTGTTAAGATGTTTAAGTCTTTATGAATGTTTTCGTTCCGAACATACCACGGTGCCCCGGTAATGGTTCTCAAGAGTTTTGACTGGGCTCTCTGGACAATGTCAATGCTGCTGTTGCAGGCGTTCCCCCATAACTGGGAGCCATAGGTCCAGATTGGTTTTAGAACAGAGTTGTAAAGCAGGACCTTGATTTCCCAACTACTGGAAGAGCGAGCATTGATGAGCCAATGGAGGCTATTGGCTTTCAGTTTGAGATGTGTTCTTTTAGCTTCAATGTGTCGCCGCCATGTAGGTTTTCTGTCTAAGTGTACGCCCAGATACGTTACATCGTTTGCTTTTGGAAGTGTGGTGTTGTTTAACGTGAGCGGTGGACAATCTTGCCTGTTAAGGGTGAAAGTTACTTGCTTACATTTTTGTTCGTTTACCTTAATTCGCCAATCTGATAACCATTTTTCCACGTTGACCAGATGAAGGGCTAGTTGCGCTGTTGCTTGTATTGGGCATCTGGAGCGGCTGAGAACAGCTGTATCATCAGCAAAGGTAGATGCTGTCAATCGGCTGCATATTGGGATGTCTGCTGTGAAAAGCACGTACAGTGTTGGTCCAAGTAAGCTGCCCTGTGGAACACCAGCTTCGATACTGTGTTCGTCAGACATTTCAGTGCTATATCTTACTGCGAACTTCCTGTCGTAGAGGTACGATTTAAGCAGCTTGTGTGTGTTGTTTGGGAGCATTGTTTTGATCTTATGCATTAGACCTTCCAACCAAACTTTGTCGAATGCCTGAGAAACATCCAGATATATTGCAGTGCAGTATTCTCTATTTTCGAACGCGCTTCGTATCTCTAATGTTATTCTGTTAACCTGTTCAATTGTTCCGTGCTTTTCACGAAAGCCAAATTGGTGTGACGGGATTATGTTATGAAGATTCAGGAATGGATTTATCCGAAACAGCAAACATTTTTTAAAAAGTTTTGATAGACACGATAATAAGCTTACAGGTCTATACGACATGGAAACTGTGTGATCTTTTCCAGGCTTTGATATCATAATGATAATTGACTTTTTCAATCTGTCTGAATAGTGCCCAAATTTGGTGATAGTATTGAAGAGCTGGGCAATTATACAGATCGCACAGTAGGGAAGCTCAATAATCTTCTTTGGGGTTATTTGGTCACCTCCTGGAGATTTGTTTGGGTTCAATTGCTCTTTAATGATTCTAACGATTTCATTCGGGCGAAACTTGATTGGATCATGTTGAAGCTGAGAGCCGTTTGAATCAGTCGGTGGTGCAAACGTATTTGATGCAGGGTTAGGTTGAACACTTTTTGGAGATGAGTAGCAAGTGTGTTAGCTCTGTCATCATTGCTGCGGGCCCAGTCGCCTGCGAAGTTTCTTATAGGCATTACTGTTTCTGTTGGGGAGCTTAGAGTTGGGTGAGCTCTCCACAATGAGTTTTTCGTACTGGTGGTTGATAATTGCTCTATAAAACTGCGTTGAGCGCGTTTGTCCTCGATTTTTAACGCTTTGGTGAGGTTACGTGTTGCGTCTTTTAGTTTTTGCTTTGCCGATGGCGATCTGTTCGATTGCCAGTCACGTCATAAGTGCCGCTTTTCAAGAACGAGTTGTTCAATTTGTAGATTTGTTGACTTTTGGTTGTGTATTGTTTTTGGTGTTTGAGGCGTAGCGGTGCGAGCTGCGGCGACGAAGACCGTCTCCAGAGTGTTAAAAAAACTATCAATGTCAGCTTCATCTACGAGACGTGGGTTAAACTCAATGTGTGAGCTTATATATTTATTGTATCTGAGCCAGTTGGTTTTATGTGAAGCTAACTTACCGGGTCGATTTATGAATTCAGGGTGTCGTAGTAGATTTATTAGGACTGGCGAGTGATCGGATGATAGATCCGAAAGGCACTCTGCACTTATCATTCTACTCGAAATGTTTTTTGTAACTGCAAAGTCAATCAGATCGGGTAGTTTGTTTGGGATCTGTCGGCCAGTAAGTTGGTCTGCCAGGAGAAACGTGGTCGAGATTGTTGTTAGCTAGATAATTCCATTGTAGAGCTGCTTTCTTTTGGATTCACTAGACGAGATCACCAGTGTGTGTGCTTGGCATTGTAGTCTCCTGCTGCTATAAAGCATTCTCCTAGTGAGTTAAAAAATTCCATAAATTGGTCTTCAGATATGGTATAACGCGGAGGGCAGTATACAGCGGCAAGAGTAAGTTGGTTCCCACTGTCCAATTGTATTTTTAGAGATGTGGCCTGTAGAAAGTTTTCATCAAACTCTTTATAGTAGTGGTGCTTGAGGCGGCTTCTGATCAAAATACCAGTTCCACCGTGTGCCTAACCTTCGGGATGATTTGTACCATAGAATAAGCATCCACTTATGTTAAAGTAATATTTGTTTGTAAGGTGTGTTTCGGAAAGTAGCATTACGTCGATGTGCTTATCGAGTAGGAATTGAGCTAGTTCAAGTTTATGCTGTGAGACGCCATTAGCGTTCCACGTAGATATTCGTAACTCAGCCATTGATTATTTTGACTGTTGTGATACAAGCATTTGTATCAAGAGATTTTCATTACGCATTAGTTCTTGCATAGTTGTTTTCATGAATGACATAAATTCGTTCATGCTCTGCTGCAGGGTATATATGAGTGCTTCGAGGTTGCTTTGTTGCTGCTCCTGTGCAGCGTTTGTGCTCACTTGTTTTGGTTGTAAGTACGGTGTGTTAGAGGCAGGAAGAGCCAGCGTTATTGGTTGAGAACTCGGGGCCCAAGTGAGGATCTGGCTGCAGACGAAAAGAAGACGTCTGGGTTGTCTTTCGATGGAGTGAAGGTAGTTGGTGCGTGTTGCGAGCGCAAAGTGGTAACGCGCTGAATGATACGGTTTTTAAGTTCCTTGTAGACTTGGCTGCCTCTGTAGTTGGCTGTGTGCTTGCCTTCGCAGTTGTTGCAAAATTTTTTGCTAGAGTCTTCTTTACTTACTGGGCAACTTGCGGAATTATGCAGTTCCCCCCAGTATACGCATACCGAGCGCAGTGTACAGTAGGCTTTTGTATGGCCGTACTCTTGGCAGTTCATACATTGTACCGGACCGTTTCGTTTGTGCGGTTCTTCTACGGTGATTCTTCGGTGAAGTAAAAGCTGAAGTTTGTATATTGGGAGCACCTCGTTTTTTTAAGCATCTTCGTTTCTGGTTCAAGTTCTATTTTAAAAAGTGGTTGCGACATCCTGTTCCTGTTTAAGATGTTTATGACGGTTTTTGCTCGAAATCCTTTCTCCTGCAGCGCCTGTTTTATTTATCCTGGTGTAACATCAGGTTCTATGCCTTTTATTACGACCCGCAGGCCTTTGCAGCTTTTTAATTGATACGTATAATAAATCATTTTTTTTTCGTTAAGATGATTTATCAGAACTCTGTAATTATCTTCCGACTTTGTCTGGACTTTAATTTCTTGAATTTTACCCTGTACGAGAGGAATTATGTAGAAACTATTTTTGCCTATGAGCTCGATAACTTTGTTAACAAAAGCACTGGAGCTTTTCTCGCGTATATATATTGGGGGTGGCTTTGGCTTTTTCGTGACAACCCCAACGGCTTCAGAAGGCAGATCATCTGTGTTTTCTGCCAAGATGTGAAATCTATTGCTATTGTTTGTAGTATCATTCAAGGGTATATTTAAATTGCTAAAATGGCACAAAAACTGTGGGAGTTATAGGCGTTTTTAATTTATAACTGCGGGGGAGATGGGGGCGGAAATGGTAATGGTGTTTGATGCAGATTTTTGGTGTTCATCAGTAGCTTTCTTCTCACCAAATTTTGTAGTTTTAGCTGTACGAATGTGCGAAACAGGTGGATTTATCGATTTAGAGCTATCGAATTTATCGATTTGCCATCCCCCCAGTTATCGTAGAACCCCAATCTTGCCACTTTATCTGTTCCGACCATAGATAAAAAAAAAATGAAAAGTTTCAAGTCTCCAGCTTTAAGGCTGTAGAAAAAAGTTTCGTTCATACAGACGGAAGAACGGACAGACACCATGACGGACATTGCACAAACCCAATACACTCTTTACCTTCGGTATCGAGTATAACAATACTTCCAAGGCAGTTAAATTTCATTTTTGGTACTGGTCGATCATTTGCAGGAACAGGCGAACAGGAAAATAAACATGCGTCTAGTCAAGCGTCTTTTGTTTCTTATACTCTGAGCTATGTGTCTCATTAGCATTGTTTGTGCCTCTCTTGCGGCATTTTTTATAAACTTGCTCATGTATGTACCCTGCAAGCAATTTGATGATTGTTTTGATCAGATATCCAATAACTAGTTTAATTTAAGTCATTTTGATGATTTAAAAACGATTAATCGCTTATGCGATTAAAGCCCGACTCGAAAACGACTCGCATGCATGCTTTAAATATGATGAATCGCCTAAAATTTGAAGCTATCAAAAATTGAGCATGCCAGCGATTGAAATATGCTTACTTTGTCGTGACGTCAGTAAAAACGATTACTTTGAACAACTTGGCGACTCAATAGCGACTCGCTTGCATGCTCAAAATATGATTAAAAGCTTCATATGTAAAGCAATCAGAAATTGAGCATGATGGTTAGTAAAATATGCTTTATATCATAAATATAACTTTTGGGCAATTAGGCTATGCTAGTCAATGACGCCTGATGGTCAAGCTGCCTAACACGCCGCTAAAACGAAAGTCCCCTGTGTAAACCCTAGTTGGGTTAAAATAAGAGGTAAGTTTAAATTGCGTAATCTGTAATAAGCACTTACATTAACATTAACTGTTAACATTAAAATTAACATTAAAACAATTATGATACATAAAGGCTCAAAAAACAACAAAAATTTTTGACCAGCTTTCAAAAAATTCGACTCGAAAAATACTCGCTTTTGATTCGAAAAACGAGTCGCCTTTGGGAGCGCAGATAGAGCGTATGTGCCACCAAAATTGGCAACAACACGGATTATGTATCAAACACTGCGGATTATGTATCAAACACTGCTGGACCATCAAATTGCTAGGCTAGTAAGGGAACATTTAATGAGCGCAAATTTCGAACTGGGTCCTAAGCGTCACTATTGGAAACGCTGTCGCTTTTATCGACGCTCGCAACAGCACAAGAATGCGCTGATTTCCTGCCTTCCTCTCAACTTTTGCAGTGTGATGCCCGAGCAACTGGTGGATGCGAAATAATTAGAGCAGCCGTTGCGTCTAATACGTCGCTATCGTCAGGGTGAATCCTGCGACTTTAATCGGCTGCTGGCTGGCAAAGATGATCAGTGCAGCCTCAAACTTGATCTATGGGAGCTGCTGGGAAATTACCAGGTGCTCGTCACTATTTTAAGTTGCTCTTATCACTTCCCGAGGACAGCATGGGTCTCGTCGTGGAGCATGCTTTAGATTGCGGTTTACTGCTGCGGTCTGCTCAAAGCCACTTACAAAAAACCGAACAAGATATACATGCGTGGACTCTCCAATGGAGTGGCGCTCTGCGTCTATAAACTGAAAGGCATGCTGAACGAGCAGTTAAGGCAGCAACTGGCTGATGCCGATGGCATTATATTCGTTATGGCTGCCAACCAGTTGAAGGAGACTCGAAAAAGACTTTGCAGTAACAGTGGCTGCAGAGACGTGGCGCTTATTGTACAGCTGCAAAAATATGGGGAGCAAATGCGGCAGGAGCGGCTGGTGCCCAATCGATTTGAATATTTTATTAATGGCTGGCAGTTGCCAGAAAAACGTAAACAGATTGTCCAGCTACTTAAGCAGGCAAAGCTGCCGCAAATGCAACCACTGCCCCCACACCAGCAGCTTCATAAGATATGCGAATGGCTGCTGAACTATGCTCAGCTAAGTGCAGAAGAAACACTTGTGGAGTCGTTGGCATTGAGAGCTATACAAACGCTGGAATTACAGCTGAACTCCGGCAACTTAAATTACTTAGACATTGTAGAGATCTTTGCTAGGAAAAGGCTACAACTTGTGTTACGCCGCAATGCATCCGTCATTCCATTTGCTTTTGTATACCAGCTGAACACTATGCAGAGTTGCTTTCAAAACCACTGGTACTACGAGCACCAGCCAAAAGCCGTGCCAATGGCAACATCCGGGCATCAGAAGCATCGGGTAATGAAACAATTTATTGCTTCTGCATCACCGCTACCGGAGCAGCAAAAGCTCATATTTGAGGAGGTGATGCATAAGGCTCAGACTACGCTTGATAAGTACCAACAGAAACTTATTGCGTGCAAGACCTCACCTGTTTTTAATGAACAGCTGGATCAATTGGAAAAACTAGAGTGCAAAATGCAGCGCTTTGATCATGACTTTACCTCGCAGTACAGCACAGGGAACCAGCCGCATCTACAGAAGCAAGCTGGGGATATTCAAACGGTGCCGTTATATAAACGACAGCGTCTTAGCTTATTTGTAAATGATTCTATAACGAATTTAGATCGCACCGAGCACCTTCTTCATGCTTGCCAAAAAAACGAACAGCGACGCTGACAAGTTCTGCAACGTCGTAATTGCGTATTTTGTAATAAAAATTTTAATAAATTTATTTAGTAGTAACCCATATACATATATATAATCTCTACTACTAACAATAGCGACTCGCTTGCATGCTCAAAATATGATTAAATGCTCCATATGTAAAGCAATCAGAAATTGAGCATGAAGGTTAGTAAAATATGCTTTATATCATAAATATAACTTTTGGGCAATTAGGCTATGCTAGTCAATGACGCCTGATGGTCAAGCTGCCTAACACGCCGCTAAAACGAAAGTCCCCTGTGTAAACCCTAGTTGGGTTAAAATAAGAGGTAAGTTTAAATTGCGTAATCTGTAATAAGCACTTACATTAACATTAACTGTTAACATTAAAATTAACATTAAAACAATTATGATACATAAAGGCTCAAAAAACAACAAAAATTTTTGACCAGCTTTCAAAAAATTCGACTCGAAAAATACTCGCTTTTGATTCGAAAAACGAGTCGCCTTTGGGAGCGCAGATAGAGCGTATGTGCCACCAAAATTGGCAACAACACGGATTATGTATCAAACACTGCGGATTATGTATCAAACACTGCTGGACCATCAAATTGCTAGGCTAGTAAGGGAACATTTAATGAGCGCAAATTTCGAACTGGGTCCTAAGCGTCACTATTGGAAACGCTCTCGCATTTATCGACGCTCGCAACAGCACAAGAATGCGCTGATTTCCTGCCTTCCTCTCAACTTTTGCAGTGTGATGCCCGAGCAACTGGTGGATGCGAAATAATTAGAGCAGCCGTTGCGTCTAATACGTCGCTATCGTCAGGGTGAATCCTGCGACTTTAATCGGCTGCTGGCTGGCAAAGATGATCAGTGCAGCCTCAAACTTGATCTATGGGAGCTGCTGGGAAATTACCAGGTGCTCGTCACTATTTTAAGTTGCTCTTATCACTTCCCGAGGACAGCATGGGTCTCGTCGTGGAGCATGCTTTAGATTGCGGTTTACTGCTGCGGTCTGCTCAAAGCCACTTACAAAAAACCGAACAAGATATACATGCGTGGACTCTCCAATGGAGTGGCGCTCTGCGTCTATAAACTGAAAGGCATGCTGAACGAGCAGTTAAGGCAGCAACTGGCTGATGCCGATGGCATTATATTCGTTATGGCTGCCAACCAGTTGAAGGAGACTCGAAAAAGACTTTGCAGTAACAGTGGCTGCAGAGACGTGGCGCTTATTGTACAGCTGCAAAAATATGGGGAGCAAATGCGGCAGGAGCGGCTGGTGCCCAATCGATTTGAATATTTTATTAATGGCTGGCAGTTGCCAGAAAAACGTAAACAGATTGTCCAGCTACTTAAGCAGGCAAAGCTGCCGCAAATGCAACCACTGCCCCCACACCAGCAGCTTCATAAGATATGCGAATGGCTGCTGAACTATGCTCAGCTAAGTGCAGAAGAAACACTTGTGGAGTCGTTGGCATTGAGAGCTATACAAACGCTGGAATTACAGCTGAACTCCGGCAACTTAAATTACTTAGACATTGTAGAGATCTTTGCTAGGAAAAGGCTACAACTTGTGTTACGCCGCAATGCATCCGTCATTCCATCTGCTTTTGTATACCAGCTGAACACTATGCAGAGTTGCTTTCAAAACCACTGGTACTACGAGCACCAGCCAAAAGCCGTGCCAATGGCAACATCCGGGCATCAGCAGCATCGGGTAATGAAACAATTTATTGCTTCTGCATCACCGCTACCGGAGCAGCAAAAGCTCATATTTGAGGAGGTGATGCATAAGGCTCAGACTACGCTTGATAAGTACCAACAGAAACTTATTGCGTGCAAGACCTCACCTGTTTTTAATGAACAGCTGGATTAATTGGAAAAACTAGAGTGCAAGATGCAGCGCTTTGATCATGACTTTACCTCGCAGTACAGCACAGGGAACCAGCCGCATCTACAGAAGCAAGCTGGGGATATTCAAGCGGTGCCGTTATATAAACGACAGCGTCTTAGCTTATTTGTAAATGATTCTATAACGACTTTAGATTTCACCGAGCACCTTCTTCATGCTTGCCAAAAAAACGAACAGCGACGCTGACAAGTTCTGCAACGTCGTAATTGCGTATTTTGTAATAAAAATTTTAATAAATTTATTTAGTAGTAACCCATATACATATATATAATCTCTGCTGCGGATTTAAACGCAGCTTCACTTGCGTTATCAAATTATCGTTATACTTTAGGTTGCAGAGACTTTTAATTAAAATTCGGTAAACCGCGAGGTGCAATCGATATCTTATTTTTTATGTATTTACTTTTAACTACGGACAGCCGACATAAAATCAGTATTAATTCAAATTTAAATGTAGCTAAACTTTATTGCATTAAAATTGAAACATAAAATTCGATTTATATATTTATTTAAATTTCAAATTAGGGTACAAAAATTTAAAAAGTTAACGTTCTTGGAAATTCAACAAGGAAATTAGTGGTTGCGTGAATTGAAAAAAATCACAAAAAAACAATCAGACCAGCGTTACATAAACAACAATGTATTCATAAAGAGTGTTCAAATCAACGAGTTAACAGAGTCTTCATGAGCCCAAAATCCCACTGCCTGTAGCCAGGCATATTGTGTTATGTGGCCGTAGCCAAGGGTTTTTTAGCTTGCATACCCATATTTTTGGGTGGGCGTGGCTCAAAAACTTTTATGCAAATCTTTGCGGGTTGTTACAAGCTTTCTTCCTACCAACATTGGTGGCTCTAGCTCAAACACTATGAATGATACACGCATTCCCGATTTTAACGAAGCGTTAGGACGGCCGGGGCGGCTAGGGCGGTATGGGTGGTATTGGTGGGCGTGGCATCCAAAGTTTTGATGCAGGTTTTTGTGGGTCTTCATCGCCTAACATTTTTTTTTATTTTATATTGCTTGAATTTATTGAATCTATTGAATATTTATTGAATCTTTTCTAGTGAATTACAAAACTAGAAATAAGTATACAAATCTTATTAATAAATCAATTCATTTTCTTTTTTTGACTGTATTCTGAGTGCGCGTCCCTAAAAATCATCGTTGGGTTGGTAAGTTTTTACGACGAAGACGGGATCGGCTGCGCAGCCTTGTGAGACCTCTCGCGAGATGATTTGTGTGCGATGAGAGCTTGCTTAAATATTTTACTTTTTGTTTCGCTATTTCCTCCTTGACTGTTAAGATGTTTAAGTCTTTATGAATGTTTTCGTTCCGAACATACCACGGTGCCCCGGTAATGGTTCTCAAGAGTTTTGACTGGGCTCTCTGGACAATGTCAATGCTGCTGTTGCAGGCGTTCCCCCATAACTGGGAGCCATAGGTCCAGATTGGTTTTAGAACAGAGTTGTAAAGCAGGACCTTGATTTCCCAACTACTGGAAGAGCGAGCATTGATGAGCCAATGGAGGCTATTGGCTTTCAGTTTGAGATGTGTTCTTTTAGCTTCAATGTGTCGCCGCCATGTAGGTTTTCTGTCTAAGTGTACGCCCAGATACGTTACATCGTTTGCTTTTGGAAGTGTGGTGTTGTTTAACGTGAGCGGTGGACAATCTTGCCTGTTAAGGGTGAAAGTTACTTGCTTACATTTTTGTTCGTTTACCTTAATTCGCCAATCTGATAACAATTTTTCCACGTTGACCAGATGAAGGGTTAGTTGCGCTGTTGCTTGTATTGGGCATCTGGAGCGGCTGAGAACAGCTGTATCATCAGCAAAGGTAGATGTTGTCAATCGGCTGCATATTGGGATGTCTGCTGTGAAAAGCACGTACAGTGTTGGTCCAAGTAAGCTGCCCTGTGGAACACCAGCTTCGATACTGTGTTCGTCAGACATTTCAGTGTTATATCTTACTGCGAACTTCCTGTCGTAGAGGTACGATTTAAGCAGCTTGTGTATGTTGTTTGGGAGCATTGTTTTGATCTTATGCATTAGACCTTCCAACCAAACTTTGTCGAATGCCTGAGAAACATCCAGATATATTGCAGTGCAGTATTCTCTATTTTCGAACGCGCTTCGTATCTCTAATGTTATTCTGTTAACCTGTTCAATTGTTCCGTGCTTTTCACGAAAGCCAAATTGGTGTGACGGGATTATGTTATGAAGATTCAGGAATGGATTTATCCGAAACAGCAAACATTTTTCAAAAAGTTTTGATAGACACGATAATAAGCTTACAGGTCTATACGACATGGAAACTGTGTGATCTTTTCCAGGCTTTGATATCATAATGATAATTGACTTTTTCAATCTGTCTGAATAGTGCCCAAATTTGGTGATAGTATTGAAGAGCTGGGCAATTATACAGATCGCACAGTAAGGAAGCTCAATAATCTTCTTTGGGGTTATTTGGTCACCGTCTGGAGATTTGTTTGGGTTCAATTGCTCTTTAATGATTCTAACGATTTCATTCGGGCGAAACTTGATTGGATCATGTTGAAGCTGAGAGCCGTTTGAATCAGTCGGTGGTGCAAACGTATTTGATGCAGGGTTAGGTTGAACACTTTTTGGAGATGAGTAGCAAGTGTGTTAGCTCTGTCATCATTGCTGCGGGCCCAGTCGCCTGCGAAGTTTCTTATAGGCATTACTGTTTCTGTTGGGGAGCTTAGAGTTGGGTGAGCTCTCCACAATGAGTTTTTCGTACTGGTGGTTGATAATTGCTCTATAAAACTGCGTTGAGCGCGTTTGTCCTCGATTTTTAACGCTTTGGTGAGGTTACGTGTTGCGTCTTTTAGTTTTTGCTTTGCCGATGGCGATCTGTTCGATTGCCAGTCACGTCATAAGTGCCGCTTTTCAAGAACGAGTTGTTCAATTTGTAGATTTGTTGACTTTTGGTTGTGTATTGTTTTTGGTGTTTGAGGCGTAGCGGTGCGAGCTGCGGCGACGAAGACCGTCTCCAGAGTGTTAAAAAAACTATCAATGTCAGCTTCATCTACGAGACGTGGGTTAAACTCAATGTGTGAGCTTATATATTTATTGTATCTGAGCCAGTTGGTTTTATGTGAAGCTAACTTACCGGGTCGATTTATGAATTCAGGGTGTCGTAGTAGATTTATTAGGACTGGCGAGTGATCGGATGATAGATCCGAAAGGCACTCTGCACTTATCATTCTACTCGAAATGTTTTTTGTAACTGCAAAGTCAATCAGATCGGGTAGTTTGTTTGGGATCTGTCGGCCAGTAAGTTGGTCTGCCAGGAGAAACGTGGTCGAGATTGTTGTTAGCTAGATAATTCCATTGTAGAGCTGCTTTCTTTTGGATTCACTAGACGAGATCACCAGTGTGTGTGCTTGGCATTGTAGTCTCCTGCTGCTATAAAGCATTCTCCTAGTAAGTTAAAAAATTCCATAAATTGGTCTTCAGATATGGTATAACGCGGAGGGCAGTATACAGCGGCAAGAGTAAGTTGGTTCCCACTGTCCAATTGTATTTTTAGAGATGTGGCCTGTAGAAAGTTTTCATCAAACTCTTTATAGTAGTGGTGCTTGAGGCGGCTTCTGATCAAAATACCAGTTCCACCGTGTGCCTAACCATCGGGATGATTTGTACCATAGAATAAGCATCCACTTATGTTAAAGTAATATTTGTTTGTAAGGTGTGTTTCGGAAAGTAGCATTACGTCGATGTGCTTATCGAGTAGGAATTGAGCTAGTTCAAGTTTATGCTGTGAGACGCCATTAGCGTTCCACGTAGATATTCGTAACTCAGCCATTGATTATTTGACTGTTGTGATACAAGCATTTGTATCAAGAGATTTCATTACGCATTAGTTCTTGCATAGTTGTTTTCATGAATGACATAAATTCGTTCATGCTCTGCTGCAGGGTATATATGAGTGCTTCGAGGTTGCTTTGTTGCTGCTCCTGTGCAGCGTTTGTGCTCACTTGTTTTGGTTGTAAGTACGGTGTGTTAGAGGCAGGAAGAGCCAGCGTTATTGGTTGAGAACTCGGGGCCCAAGTGAGGATCTGGCTGCAGACGAAAAGAAGACGTCTGGGTTGTCTTTCGATGGAGTGAAGGTAGTTGGTGCGTGTTGCGAGCGCAAAGTGGTAACGCGCTGAATGATACGGTTTTTAAGTTCCTTGTAGACTTGGCTGCCTCTGTAGTTGGCTGTGTGCTTGCCTTCGCAGTTGTTGCAAAATTTTTTGCTAGAGTCTTCTTTACTTACTGTGCAACTTGCGGAATTATGCAGTTCCCCCCAGTATACGCATACCGAGCGCAGTGTACAGTAGGCTTTTGTATGGCCGTACTCTTGGCAGTTCATACATTGTACCGGACCGTTTCGTTTGTGCGGTTCTTCTACGGTGATTCTTCGGTGAAGTAAAAGCTGAAGTTTGTATATTGGGAGCACCTCGTTTTTTTAAGCATCTTCGTTTCTGGTTCAAGTTCTATTTTAAAAAGTGGTTGCGACATCCTGTTCCTGTTTAAGATGTTTATGACGGTTTTTGCTCGAAATCCTTTCTCCTGCAGCGCCTGTTTTATTTATCCTGGTGTAACATCAGGTTCTATGCCTTTTATTACGACCCGCAGGCCTTTGCAGCTTTTTAATTGATACGTATAATAATTCATTTTTTTTTCGTTAAGATGATTTATCAGAACTCTGTAATTATCTTCCGACTTTGTCTGGACTTTAATTTCTTGAATTTTACCCTGTACGAGAGGAATTATGTAGAAACTATTTTTGCCTATGAGCTCGATAACTTTGTTAACAAAAGCACTGGAGCTTTTCTCGCGTATATATATTGGGGGTGGCTTTGGCTTTTTCGTGACAACCCCAACGGCTTCAGAAGGCAGATCATCTGTGTTTTCTGCCAAGATGTGAAATCTATTGCTATTGTTTGTAGTATCATTCGAGGGTATATTTAAATTGCTAAAATGGCACAAAAACTGTGGGAGTTATAGGCGTTTTTAATTTATAACTGCGGGGGAGATGGGGGCGGAAATGGTAATGGTGTTTGATGCAGATTTTTGGTGTTCATCAGTAGCTTTCTTCTCACCAAATTTTGTAGTTTTAGCTGTACGAATGTGCGAAACAGGTGGATTTATCGATTTAGAGCTATCGAATTTATCGATTTGCCATCCCCCCAGTTATCGTAGAACCCCAATCTTGCCACTTTATCTGTTCCGACCCTTCGGTATCGAGTATAACAATACTTCCAAGGCAGTTAAATTTCATTTTTGGTACTGGTCGATCATTTGCAGGAACAGGCGAACAGGAAAATAAACATGCGTCTAGTCAAGCGTCTTTTGTTTCTTATACTCTGAGCTATGTGTCTCATTAGCATTGTTTGTGCCTCTCTTGCGGCATTTTTTATAAACTTGCTCATGTATGTACACTGCAAGCAATTTGATGATTGTTTTGATCAGAAATCCAATAACTAGTTTAATTTAAGTCATTTTGATGATTTAAAAACGATTAATCGCTTATGCGATTAAAGCCCGACTCGAAACCGACTCGCATGCATGCTTTAAATATGATGAATCGCCTAAAATTTGAAGCTATCAAAAATTGAGCATGCCAGCGATTGAAATATGCTTACTTTGTCGCGACGTCAGTAAAAACGATTACTTTGAACAACTTGGCGACTCAATAGCGACTCGCTTGCATGCTCAAAATATGATTAAAAGCTTCATATGTAAAGCAATCAGAAATTGAGCATGAAGGTTAGTAAAATATGCTTTATATCATAAATATAACTTTTGGGCAATTAGGCTATGCTAGTCAATGACGCCTGATGGTCAAGCTGCCTAACACGCCGCCAAAACGAAAGTCCCCTGTGTAAACCCTAGTTGGGTTAAAATAAGAGGTAAGTTTAAATTGCGTAATCTGTAATAAGCACTTACATTAACATTAACTGTTAACATTAAAATTAAAATTAAAACAATTATGATACATAAAGGCTCAAAAAACAACAAAAATTTTTGACCAGCTTTCAAAAAATTCGACTCGAAAAATACTCGCTTTTGATTCGAAAAACGAGTCGCCTTTGGGAGCGCAGGTAGAGCGTATGTGCCACCAAAATTGGCAACAACACGGATTATGTATCAAACACTGCGGATTATGTATCAAACACTGCTGGACCATCGAATTGCTAGGCTAGTAAGGGAACATTTAATGAGCGCAAATTTCGAACTGGGTCCTAAGCGTCACTATTGGAAACGCTGTCGCTTTTATCGACGCTCGCAACAGCACAAGAATGCGCTGATTTCCTGCCTTCCTCTCAACTTTTGCAGTGTGATGCCCGAGCAACTGGTGGATGCGAAATAATTAGAGCAGCCGTTGCGTCTAATACGTCGCTATCGTCAGGGTGAATCCTGCGACTTTAATCGGCTGCTGGCTGGCAAAGATGATCAGTGCAGCCTCAAACTTGATCTATGGGAGCTGCTGGGAAATTACCAGGTGCTCGTCACTATTTTAAGTTGCTCTTATCACTTCCCGAGGACAGGGTCTCGTCGTGGAGCATGCTTTAGATTGCGGTTTACTGCTGCGGTCTGCTCAAAGCCACTTACAAAAAACCGAACAAGATATACATGCGTGGACTCTCCAATGGAGTGGCGCTCTGCGTCTATAAGCTGAAAGGCATGCTGAACGAGCAGTTAAGGCAGCAACTGGCTGATGCCGATGGCATTATATTCGTTATGGCTGCCAACCAGTTGAAGGAGACTCGAAAAAGACTTTGCAGTAACAGTAGCTGCAGAGACGTGGCGCTTATTGTACAGCTGCAAAAATATGGGGAGCAAATGCGGCAGGAGCGGCTGGTGCCCAATCGATTTGAATATTTTATTAATGGCTGGCAGTTGCCAGAAAAACGTAAACAGATTGTCCAGCTACTTAAGCAGGCAAAGCTGCCGCAAATGCAACCACTGCCCCCACACCAGCAGCTTCATAAGATATGCGAATGGCTGCTGAACTATGCTCAGCTAAGTGCAGAAGAAACACTTGTGGAGTCGTTGGCATTGAGAGCTATACAAACGCTGGAATTACAGCTGAACTCCGGCAACTTAAATTACTTAGACATTGTAGAGATCTTTGCTAGGAAAAGGCTACAACTTGTGTTACGCCGCAATGCATCCGTCATTCCATCTGCTTTTGTATACCAGCTGAACACTATGCAGAGTTGCTTTCAAAACCACTGGAACTACGAGCACCAGCCAAAAGCCGTGCCAATGGCAACATCCAGGCATCAGCAGCATCGGGTAATGAAACAATTTATTGCTTCTGCATCACCGCTACCGGAGCAGCAAAAGCTCATATTTGAGGAGGTGATGCATAAGGCTCAGACTACGCTTGATAAGTACCAACAAAAACTTATTGCGTGCAAGACCTTACCTGTTTTTAATGAACAGCTGGATCAATTGGAAAAACTAGAGTGCAAGATGCAGCGCTTTGATCATGACTTTACCTCGCAGTACAGCACAGGGAACCAGCCGCATCTACAGAAGCAAGCTGGGGATATTCAAGCGGTGCCGTTATATAAACGACAGCGTCTTAGCTTATTTGTAAATGATTCTATAACGCCTTTAGATCGCGCCGAGCACCTTCTTCATGCTTGCCAAACAAACGAACAGCGACGCCGACAAGTTCTGCAACGTGCTAAACAAATTTTATAATGTGAGGAGCCATATTCACTTATAGCGCCTCACAAAAAGCGATTGCATTTATAGCCGCAGCCGGACCTGAGCTGCGGCGAATTCGCATGCTGTCTCGCTCTGACACAGGATGTCAGCGCTAAGGTACGTGTTTGGCACATGGGAGCCGCAAAACACGTACCGCAAAAGTCGTGGCAAAGTGCCGTTGGTGTGCGAGCGGTGCATCCACGAAATATAGTGATCACCGTCACACCAACGACAGGCGTGATCAGCAACGAGGAACCGTTGTTGCTAGGCAAATCTCACTGGAACGATCACGCCACCTTTGCCCTTGGCGCGACATTGGCAGCGTTGACAGGCCCCGGTCCAGCGAGACAGCAGAAGAGTATAAAAGGAGCCGCCTTGGACAGAGCGGCAAGTTAGTTGGGTGCAAGTTAGTGGAGTACAAGAGTGCGAAGTCAGCGAAGCGAAACGTCAGTACGGAGTCAAGACGAAATAAGTGAAAATCAGTGCGAAACATAAAGAAATCCTACGCGAAAGGATAATTTAAGAGTTTAAAGGATTCATATCGCGATAAGGACAAGGCAGATCGTGTCCTTAGCGATTAACTAAACAATTTACTGAGAAATCGATACGCGAAATTTATCAAGTGCTTGTGGCGCGTTGCATTTGCGAAGCAACCTCAAGTTAAAACCAAGTGTCAGACAAGTGAGCCTGGCGAAGGACAGGTGAAGCTAAAGCCAGAGCCGGAGAGTAGGCGGCATTATTGGCGAAATCCTTGTGGTAACAAGGAGGCCATAGTAGAGCCTGGCGAATTCGGCGTTGCTAGCTAAAACCTCGTTTAGTAGGCGTAACATCGACTCTGAATATTTGGTGCAACGAGAGCGCCAGCATTGCAAATAAAACTACGACACAAGAGCCGTGCGATTCCCTTAACTCAAATAAGAAATATCATTAAGTGCAAAACAATTGTAAAACCCAAACGTGAAAACTAGCAGAGAGTGCGGTTTTAAAATATATGTATTAAAAATAAACCAAATTGTGTTCTTATTGCCGCAGCCGCCACAAATATAAATTTGTTGGCACGTACCCTCAGCACCGCGAGAGTTAGCCCAGCTAAAAACCGCGTAACTTTTAGGTTCGTTACAATAATCACCGCCGAATTGCGTATTTTGTAATAGAAATTTAATAAATTTATTTAGTAGTAACTACAGATGGGCGTCGGGATCGGGATTTTCGGGAATCCCGCGGGTCCCGCAAAAATGATCGGGATCGGGGGGATGGGAACGATTTTAAAAAAATCCGGGAAAGTCGGGATAAGTGGTCGATCCCGAAATTCCCACTGGTCCCGGTAAACCTGTCGGGACCCAAAACTCAGCCGGGACCCAAACAAAATGTATTCGATAAAAGTTCTGTATTTATCGAAATTACCCACCGATTACATTTTTTAGTGACACGATATATCACAAGTGCAATAAATGGGAGCATTTAGATGTATTTTCAATATTACGAAATTCAGTCACTCTTTTCCAATAATTGGTGCTGCTATGGCAACGCTTGTTGAAATTTTCCATAAATGAAATTTTTTCCCTGGGAAAGGGCCTTAATTGCCAAAAAAAGTGAGAAAAATGTCTTTTTAAATTCTTCCTCAAAAGCTGATGTGTGGGTAAACTTCAACATTATTATTTATCACAAAGGTTTTCGGAGTTCTGTGCACCGCAACCCGAAAAGGAAGACGACATCGATGAAGAAATAAATATTTATATTAAGCATAGTATATTTATGAAAAATTGCGATATTTTAACATTCTGGCAACAATGCAATGATTTGCCATTGTTGCAAGTGCTCTCCAGGAAAGCTCAACGTTCCAACGTCTTCTGCAACCAGCGAAAGGGTTTTTTCTATTTCCAGTAGAATTTTGGAAGAGAGAACTCGATAAACTGGAAAAAATTTTGAAAGTATATTGTTTTAAACAAAAATTTAAATTTTAAGTAGGATTATTTAAAAAAAAAAAATATATATATATTCAAACTTATTTAAAAAAAAAATGTTGGGAAAATGTCGGGACCCGTGGGATAGACACAAAATTTTTCGGGACAATCGGGATGGGAAAAGCGAACTTGATTTCGGAACAGGATGGGATGGGAAGCAATTTCTTTCCCGATCCCATCTCTACTAGTAACCCATATACATATATATAATCTCTACTGCGGATTTAAACACAGCTTCACTTGCGTTATCAAATTATCGTTATACTTCAGGTAGCAGAGACTTTTAATTAAAATTCGGTAAACCGCGAGGTGCAATCGATATCTTATTTTTTATGTATTTACTTTCAACTACGGACAGCTGACATAAAATCAGTATTAATTCAAATTTAAATGTAGCTAAACTTTATTGCATTAAAATTGAAACATAAAATTCGATTTATATATGTATTTAAATTTCAAATTAGGGTACAAAAATTTAAAAAGTTAACGTTCTTGGAAATTCAACAAGGAAATTAGTGGTTGCGTGAATTGAAAAAATCAAAACAAAAAAAATAAATAATACAATCAGGCCAACGTTACATTAACAACAAGAATGGATTCATAAAGAGTGTTCAAATCAACGAGTATATACATTTACAGAGTCTTCTTGAGCCCAAAATCCCAACGACCATTTAACATAAAGACGGGTCTTAAGAGATGGAATGTTATGTTAATTAACAGAGTCGCAACCACGAAGCGGACAACTGGGGAAACAGCGAATAACCAGTATTTTTCATTACTTGTTTCCATACTTTACTCGCTACAATGCCAGCTGGTGCATAGTCGGCCATCATTGTTTAGCTTTTTGTTGTGACTACAAAGAATGCGAGGCTTGCCGCTTTTCAGTTCTCTTGTTGTTGTCAAAAAATTTGAAACCGACATTTTTAGACTTGCTTCTTTCGGCTGGCTGCTGCTCAACAAGAAAAGGTGGTATAGACTAGAGATGCCACGAATATTCGGCAACTATTCGGTATTCGGCCTATTCGGTAAATGGTAAGTTGTGATGTGTAAAAATTAGCTTTTCAGCATTGTTTGCTAGCAAACGATTGCACCTTTCGTCATAAACGTTCCCAGCCTCAGCAAATAATCTTTCACTGTAAACGCTACTTCCAGGCGAAGAAAGGTATACTTTCGCGAATTTTGAAAGGTTAGGGAATTGATTTTCATTTGCTGACCACCACTTGTAAGGATCGGCCTTCCGGTCTAGGCGAACTGTTTTCAAATAAAAATCTATTTCGTTTGCCACATCATTGTTTTCTACCTCATCATTTTTCCTCCTCATCATTGGCATTTTCCAAATTGTCCGAAGCGACTTCTTCAAAGCATTCCCAGAAACTGTCGTGTATTTTACCAGTCCTATCATTTTCATGTGAGTTTCTTTTTTTACGGGCTGGAGAAGAATAGTCAACGGTACTACTTTGTTCGTCGCAACTTTTTTTTAGAGCTTCTAGAAGAATTTTTTCTTTTGCTCTTTCTCTTTGAACTAATCCTAGAAAACTCGTTTTATAGCGAGGATCCAGAAAGGTTGCAACCAGATATTTGTTTTTATCGTCGAAGGTGAATCGCCTTTCTAGCTCGGCCTGCAGTGAAGATCTCAACGTGACTAAATTAGGTACTTTCTCAGCTGTCTCTGCTTTAATAAAGTAACTGCGTGTGGAATCACAACAGGGATGCAAGAGATACCTGAGCTAGTTATTTTTGTTATTTCTTCGAACGGTTTGAGGAGTTTGATACATTGCTCCAATAGCATTGAGCATGTGTCAGATTTATTAAAGTTTCATGATCTGTTAGGCAGCGTTTACAATGTCAGCGTGAGATTGGAAAATGTTTTGTTCCTGTCTGACACACATATTTTTCACATAAGTTTGTCCCCCTCATTTCCAATCTGTAACCGGTCTCGCTTGCATCTCAGCTTGGAGTGGAAAAAAGCTATTCGAAAATTGAGTTTTAAAAGCTGTCAATAGGTGTCGCATTTTCGAAATTAACAACATGTGCTTGAAAGCACCAAAGCTCTAACCTCTATTTTACTCAAAATGGCTGTCAATAGGTGTCGCATTTTCGTAAGCTCCAATGTTTTTACCACTATTTTACTCAATACAGAGGTATATGTTAATATAATTCACTATTTAATATTTATTTAGTACATATTAACGCATATATAACAATAAAATCATTGTTTTGTAAGAAAAGCAAATCGTTTAATTTTCGCGCCATTTCACATGTGCAAGCCGTGTTCAAATCAGCTGATTGCAACATCATGAGCACTTCCCTGCGACTGCTCCTCTTCAAGTTCAGCAGCAGCAGCAACAGCTGTTTGCATCATCATTGTATGATGAGCTAGTAAAATATCTTGTTTTCTTCTCATTTTTTAATAAATAAACAATTCTGCTTCCGGTTTTCATTCACTTTATAAATTTTGCCACAAACATGAAACAAGCATCAGCTGTTCAAAGCTCATAAGCAGCTGTAATATAATTTCGAAAATTCGAACTGGTTTCCACGCTGACATTGTAAACTACCAGCGTGGATTTCAGATTTTTAAAAGCTTCAACCCAAGCTAAGCTGACATTGTAAACGCTGCCTTATGTACAAGGAGACAGCTCGCTTTTGTTTTAATGATCGCTCCATTAAATAATATGTAGAATTCGAGCGTGTGCCCAACGGGGAATATTTAAACATGATTCCCGTTCTGGAAACTCGATTCAAACTCAATATATGCAGCATATCCAACAGGTTGTGACTTATCTTATTTCAGCTAAAGCGCCCACACCAAGCATGTACTTCGCGCCGAATATTCGGCGGCCGAATACAGACACAAAAACAAACAACGGTAACACCGATGGCATCAACTCAGCCGACAAGTCAAGGAAAATGGCGTGCCAAAAGGCAAAAAAAAAAAAATGACTTGTCGGAAATTTTAGGCGAGGTTAACCAAACATTAAATAGTTACGTGCAAAGTGTAGTGAATCGACAAGAGGATAAAGTGGCAAGTGGTTTCACCTCAACTGTGAACGCATTATTAGCAGAGATGAAGCTAAAAAAAAATTGATAACAATAATGTCAATAATGAAGGTGCTACAAGATGCGCAGCTAGAGAGCGTCGAGGAGTAAAGAAATTACAAAAATAAATAATACTTTAGAAAGAAAAACTCATCAGCATTTATTTATTTATCTGTTAATTTAATTTATGAATTGGACTGGAATGCTACTGCCCCTCCTGCGCTGAAATATCTGCATAATTCTTCACGAACTTGCTGTGCTCTGCTCGAACTCAATCACAAAGTTTTTAAGAGTACCATTGGGACCAACGTCGTTCCTCCAATCTCCCAAAATTATTGTATTATCCGAAGCATCTCTATGAACATACGATTCTGGGCAATACAAGCGTTCATGTCATTCAGCATTATAAAATAATGCAGAACTATGCAGGCTAGAACAATCTTTTCGCAGTTCTGTGGCATAAACTTCAACGTTGTGTTTAATATGCGCCATCGTGCCGTTAGTATTCCGAATGCATTTCCTACCACTCGTCGCGCTCGAGAGAGCCGATAATTGAATATTTTTGCCTTCAGCTCAAGCATTTCTCCTTGACGCCGTGGAGCAATCGGCTTCATTAAATTTGCCGTAGCCTGAAAAGCCGCACCAGCAACAAAGTAATGGGGAAATGGTGTTAGCTTCCGATGCTTATGTCTGTTAAAATATAACACGCATCGCAAACAGCCATAATCACCATGCTGAAATATTTTTTATAAGCTTTGCCTATCTTATAGCTCCAAGCTTTTGTCTGCATACTTGTTCCGTGTGCTAGAAACCTTCATTTCATTTAAACATTAACATTTGTATAAGAAGTATCTAAATAAATATATGCATATGTACTTACAACAAAGTCATGGAAAGCCGTTCTTCCAAACTTATCCGTTGTTTTGGACTAGCAAGAGAATTGCCCAACAGCGTTAGAAACAGATTAAATAGGGTTTTGGACAATCTATTATGCAGGAAAAATGGTGAACCATCCAAGTGCTTAATTTTCCTGAACGTTTTCCTGTAGTAGCCAGCTACATTCCAATCCCTATTTATAGGCCGAACTGCCCAACGCCGCGTTCGCATTTCTGGTTCGGGTAATCGCATAAAAACATTTTTCTTTTGTTGCTGCAATGCTAAAATGAAGCTTAAGTTGAATCCACTGATCTACAATTTTGGCAACTGCAGTTTCTATAGATAGCCACCGTGTTTCACAGACTTTTGGAATTTTAAGAGGTGCCTTAAATATGATAAAAAGTGTTAGAAAAACAGAAAACTAGACTTCAAACAAAGACAAGACTACAAACAAGACTGGACAAACACAACGCAGATTAGTCAGATCTAAAAATACATACAAAAATATTAGGGTACTATGTTTTGAGTACTAAAACACATACAAACACATAAAACACAGATTTTCACTTACCTTATCGCTATTAATCAGCTCATAAATTTTTTGATAATCTGATTGGCGCTTACTGCTTTTCGAGAACCAAGTAAAGCTTTCTTATACAATATACTCCAAAGATTCAGGCAAAAACTTTGTACAGGCCGAATTCACTGCTAATTTCACTGAATGCCATACACATTTGATTAATATTAAGGAAGGTACGGTCTTCTTCAATTCAGTAAATGCGCTTTGTTTTGAGCCAACCATTACGCTAGCGTAAGCTTTTGTATAGCTTTTATCGCAGGCTTTGCTTGGGGACCGAATCAAAAAATTTCGTAACGCAATATATAACAATACCTTGAAAGAAAGCTCGATGCTACAAACCTTACACTGACTGTACGAAGCTCGCTGCTGCGAATACGTAAACATCTGTATGTTAGTGTCAGACTGTCACTACGTACAACAATTAATTTCAGTTGCTGGTGAATAACTGTACTGTAATAACTGTAGAATTTGTGTATAAAAAGTTTTAAATCATGAATAAAAGACAAAGTGCAATTGGTTATAAAGATATTATCACGCAATAGTTGAATAACGGCATTTATAAAGATGAAGATCCTACCGAAGATAACCATAACAAAATGAAATTGAGATTTACAGAGAAGATCGAATTGGTGAAAGTACTATCGATTTTATTGTTGATGGTACTATTCCATTTTACACAAATTATCGTAAACACCGTACAAAACATATTGATTTTAATAAGGACTTTATTTTGGTCATTCTTGTATATTTTGCGACAGACTATGGTGGAATAGAGACTTGAAAATTTTGACCAGTAAACAAGAGAGTATTTTGAAAACAATACTGCAGGTAATCTAAATAATCTTAATTATATAGTTTTTATACTTGATACCGAAGGTCAAGAGTATATTGAGTTTGTGCAATGTCCGTCATGGTGTCTGTCCGTCTGTATGAACGCAACTTTTTTCCACACCCTTCAAGCTAGAGACTTGAAACATTGCAATTCTCTTTATCTATGGGATAGTAAATTAAAGTGTCAAAATTTGGGGGGCTGGCAAATCGATAAATTCGATAACTCAAACCCGATAAATCCACATATTTCGCACATCCTTACAGCTAGAACTACCAAATTTGGTAAGAAGATAGCTACTATCAACCCCCAAAAAACTGCATCAAGAATTTTGGAGCCACGCCCGCTCATTCCGCCCCCAGCCCCCCGCATTTTAAAGTCAAAAAAGCCTATATCTCCCACAGTTTTTGAGCTATAGCCACCAAATTTAGTGCCAAGTTAGGTGATAATGACCCCCAAAAAACTGCATCAAAAGTTTGGACGCCACGCCAACCGATACTGCCCTAGCCGCCCCTATCCTCCCCAACGCTTCGTGAATAACGGGAATGCGTGTATCTTCCAAAGTTATGGAGCTAGAGCCTCCAAATTTGGTATTAAGATAGCTGGTAACGACCACCAAAGAACTGCATCCCCACCTTTTACAAACATTTAGCTAGAGTCACAGAATTTGGTATGAAGATAGCCAAGCTATACTTCCCCTAGCCACCCTTTCCCCACTTTTTACAATTTTCGAGCTAGTCACCAAATTTGGTATGAAGATAGCAATTGACATTCCACACAGATCTGCATCAAAACTTTGGATGCCACGCCCACCCATACCGCCCCCAGCCCCCCTTTCCCCACTTTTTACAATTTTCGAGCTAGAGTCACCAAAATTGGTATGAAGATAGCACACCAGGTGTTCGAGTCTGCTCTACGTGTTATACATCTGTGAAAAAAGAAAAAATTCCTCTCATTTAAACCTACAATGGTTTTGCATACCCGAAAATTCTTTCACATTTACCAACGTTAAACCTTATCGTGCAACGATTGATTTCACCGAGAATACCGTTCATGCAAATTCGTAGACTGAGACACTTTAATGTTCAGAACGGTATTTATGGCCAGATAATTAATGTTCCTGTCGAAGCTAATACAATGGTGAAACATTTGCCAAGAAACATTCAAGATGACCATTGCTTTTATGTGCATTTGAAGAAGAAATTGATTCACTGAACTAGTTATGCCCACGGGCTTATTAATAAGAGCCATATTAAAGGCTGTCGTATTAAGTATCTACGCCTCTTTATATTTATCACGACATTAAGATCGACGAATCTTATTTTACCGGCGATGATCGTACTTCACAAATGAATATGGATGAAATAAGTGAACACGTGCCAATTGAGGACAATTTAGTTGCGCAGAAACAAACTCTTTTGTGGAATGATTATTATAAGAGAATATAACAGAGAATATAACAGACCTGTCAGTATTTTAATGGATGAACATGCGGAAGAACCATCTTTTCCGAAAATCTTTGGCGGTCAGTTTCGAATATACAGAGATGGTGTTACTGTTACTCCATTCATACAAGCAACCAGCGAACTTCGGCGAACTGATAGGCGTGCTACTGACCCACAACACCTTTTATACATCGCTGCTAAAATCTTGAGGCTGCGAGTTAGTGGATGTGTCAAAGTTGCGTTTAAGCATGTTGGACAAGGTTCTTCAATTACGAAAGAGACCATTCAATCTGAAGAGTACATAAATAATTGTTTGGGAACAAATCTCGCATTTCTTCGCTGCATACCAAATTCTGTTTGATTTGGTCAGATCGAAAAAAATATATTTTTGCAATGATCAGGCAATTAGGGCCACCAACTGCTTTTATGACTCTTAGCGCCATAGAAACTGGCTGGGAAAATTTGTTGGAACTATTGTACAAATTGAAAAACGAGAGAGCGCAAATTTCTGATGAGCTTTTAGCAGAAATTAGTTATGTGCATAAAGCTCAACTTGTTAATGAAGATGCCGTAACCTGTGCTATTTTTTTCAATAAAATGGTAAATTTCCTGTTAAAAATTTTGCAATCAAAGAAAAGAAGTCCGTTCGGAAACTATAGAGTAGACAATTATTTTAAAAGAATAGAATTTCAACATCGTGGTAGCCCAAATGCTCATATTCTTCTTTGGTAGGAAAATGTTCCTGAAGATTTATCAAGCAATGATCCTAAAGTTATTAAATTAATCGACGAATTAGTGTCTGTGTCAGCGTCAGAGGCGTCTGGATGTATAAAACTAGTAACACACAAACACACATTCACGTGCTATATACACAAATGGCATTTCAATAATGCCAAAGTCTAAATTGTCACAAATACGATTTACAAAATTCAGTTACGAGACAAACAAATTTGTTACTTCTTACCGAAACTTGCATGGCGCATGATAATCCGATTGAAATTTATAATTTCAGTTAGATACTGTTCCAAAAGCTATTTACCAAAATAATAATAATGTTGTTAACATTATGACTCCGAACTAGAGATGGGCACGTGAGTAGTTTTTCGCTCACGTCACGCACGCTCACGTAATTTAAAAGTCGAGAAAATCACGTGGCTCACGCATGATTCACGCCTATGTTCAATAGATTTAAATAAAACTAATTGCAATAAGAAAAAAAAAGTAATGAAATAAATGTGACATATATTTGTTTAAAAATAAAACTTTGTCAAGATTTTCTGGTGACATCCTGGATCTTCTCTCTTCTAATAAGTGAGCTTCCGTACTATCAATTCATTTGCGCGTGCTTTAATAACAGATCATGGTACAAATATATGGATATACATATGTAGGGATGAATAAAAAATATCGTTATTCCAAATGAGGAGGATAAGGAAAATATTTTTTAATTCGTTTCATCGAAATATTTTGCACAATTTTCGTCTACTATTTTGTGTAATACCGGATCTCACGTGACGTGCGTGATTTAACTACAACTCACGTTAATCATGTTGCGTGATTATTAAATTAAAACAACTCACGCACATGCGTGGTCACGCGTGATCAAGCACTGTCACGGCAAAAAACATGTCACGCGCCCATCTCTACTCCGAACCTGACGTAAGCGATGTTAATGTTAGGCGATCAAATGTTGGAGATATTTGTGCGTGCTTGTACAAACTAAGAAATGGCCTAAACATAGTCGTGGTAGCAATTTACATTTCTCCGAGTCCAAAATGGGATGAGGTAGAGCAGTTTATTCATCGCACTTTGCTGGAGTACACTGAAGAAGATACAAATGGTAATAAATTTCCATTTATCTTGGCTGGCGGTTTCAACATCAACTTCGCTGATAAAAAATCATAGCGGTTGACAACTTTTCTTTCGGACAAATTTAATTTGAAAATGAAAAATGATCCCCACTATTGACCCGGTATTTTCCAGATATTTAGAGGATATCAAGTCTCAAACTTATTTTTCATATTTCAGTTACCATAAACCTATAATTTCAATGATAAAATTTCTTGAATAAAGTATATGTATTGTAACATAATAAAAATATTTTAAACGAAATTAACTTCTTATTTATTCAATAGAAAACAAAATTTTCAATAGAAGAAAAAAATTTATTTTCTCATCGATCACCAAGCTCAGAGAGTGTAACTTGAATTAATATCAAAGAAAAACTTGCATAAAGTGAAATAAAAATACTATGCAATATCTTCACCGCGGCAGTCCCGCATTGCCACACTTCTTTTTCAGCTATTGTATAGCTTTAAAATGTGAAAAATAAGTTTGAGACTTGAAAATACCGGGTCAATAGTGGTCCCATATTTTATTGTAGATTCTTGGGGATCATTTTTCATTTTCAAATTAAATTTTTCCGAGAGAACAGTTGTGAACCGCTCTGATTTTTTATCAGCGAAGTTGATGTTGTAATCGCCAGCCAAGATAAGTGGAAATTTATTACCATTTGTATCTTCTTCAGTGTACTCCAGCAAAGTGCGATGAATAAACTGCTCTACCTCATCCCATTTTGGACTCGGAGAAATGTAAATTGCTACCACGACTATGTTTAGACCATTTCTTAGTTTGTACAAGCACGCACAAATATCTCCAACATTTGATCGCCTAAGATTAACATCGCTTACGTCAAGTTCGGAGTAGAGATGAGCGCGTGACATGTTTTTTGCCGTGACAGTGCATGATCACGCGTGACCACGCATGTGCGTGAGTTGTTTTAATTTAATAATCACGCAACATGATTAACGTGAGTTGTAGTTTAATCACGCACGTCACGTGAAATCCGGTATTACACAAAATAGTAGACGAAAATTGTCCAAAATATTTCGTTGGTGACGGATGTGTTTTTGAGTGCTCTTTATAATTTATTAATTTCTTGTGTTTGTGTACGGTGTTTTATTCGGTTTATTTTGGCAAACGTCTCTAACAGTGATCGCAAGTGTACGTTGTGTGTATTTGCGCGTGCATTATTGAATTTTTCTTGTTGAATATTCATTTAATTTAATTTGCAGTCGAATTGACGCTGCAGTGCTTGAAAAGAAACGAGCATACGTGCATACATACACTCATATATTTGCGGTTTTATATACATACTTTGTGTTTTATATATTCTTCTTCTACTAACAACAAACATCTTGTCTATTTGATTGATCTCGCTCTCCAGCACCTCTCCCGCTTTGTCCGCTCTTATCTGGCGGTTGTATTTATCTGCATTTGCGCTCACGCTCTTTCACTCAACCGCTCTCTTGATTTTAACCGTTGTATCGTGCTCATTGCTTCGATACGTTTCTACTTACATACTTGCACTCTACCTTGTTTTGCTGTAGCATATCGATTTCTTTAGTAAATTTATTTACATATTTCATAATGCTTCTTTGCTGCAGCAAAAATTGCAAATTGGTTGGTACAACCAATCAAGATTTTATTCTGTGTGGATTGTGCGACAACATGATCCACATGAAATGTGTTGGCTTTACTGCCAAAACCAATGACTGCTTGATTGCAGACACAGGCCTTAAATGGTATTGTGAGCCCTGTAGGGAGGTGGTTAAGGAGTCTTCAAAATTCATGAGACAGACTCATTTAGGCTTCAAAGCTATGCATATTGCATTTAATGCACTGCAAAACTCCTTTACAGAGCTCGATTCTAATTTCAAAAATGGCAAGGTTACGACTGAATCTCCAAAGCGTTAAAAGACCTAATCCGCCTATTGTCCCACCTATCATCCCCACAAAGCCCCTTCTGGATCCCAGCATTAATCAACCTACGGCCAGCCCATTAATGTTATTTATTTCGCCGGCAAGAACCATTACTAATAACCTTTCTTCTGATCCTATGCATGAAATCGGTTCAACTGCCTGTGCACCAATTGATCCCAATGCAGGTACAACTGGGGCTCCCAAGCCTTTTGTTGTTGTGCCATTTAACAAATTTATATTTGTGTCCAGGCTGGCATCCGATACTTCATCGGATGATGTTTCAGCTTATGTTAAAAGTAAAATTGATTCTCCTCTTATTATTGTTGAGAAGTTTAAATTTAAACACGCCCGAAGTATATCTTCTTTCAAGTTAAGCGTGCCGGCTGAACCTTTTTCGACAATTTGTTCAGAAAAATTCTGGCCGCAGCAGCTTGTTGTAAAGGAGTATGTGAATAGGCGAAGTAATAATAAGAAGATCATTAGGATTAGTAGTGCACAGCCTGTTAGCCACCCAGTTGCCTCCACCTCGGTGGCAAAAAACTAACAAAACAACTTAGTTTGACCTATCAAAACGTTAGAGGCCTTAACACTAAACTTTCTAAATTATATGTTAACAGCTTATCATTTGATTCACATATAGTAGCACTCACGGAAACCTGGTTAAAACCCGATATTTCTGATTATTCCGTTTTTCCTTCAAAATATAGCTTGTACAGATGCGATCGCACCTCCTGCAAGGGGGTGGTGTTCTCATTGCTGTTGACTCTTGTTTTTCCTCTCAACAGATTCATTCTCATGCTCTTCCGGACATAGAGTTTTTATGTGTTAAAATATTACTAAACGGCCGTTCACTTTATGTTACTTGTTCTTATATTCCTCCTCATTCTGATACTAACATTTACTCATCCCATCTTAGTGCCATGCAACTTGTTTCGTCATTGTTGACAAATATGGATAATCTGATAGTGGTTGGTGATTTTAATCTGCCACATGTTGTATGGTCTGTGAATGACACATCTTCGGCGATGTTACCAGTCACTTCTGATGATTTTATCGATGGCCTACTGGAGTTAGGCCTATCGCAAGTTAACAGGGTGCATAACTGTAGTGGTAGAATGTTGCACTTGATATTTGTTTCGGACTCAGATTGCAGTAATGCTTGTAGAATACCCCCTCTAGTGCTTTCGGAAGACACCTACCATCCAACCTTAGAACTATCCATTGAAATTTTTAACCCTAGTGCAGTATCTAAAAATACTTTAAAAACCCGTTGCTTTCGGAAAACTAACTTTACTAAATTAAATTATCTTCTTCAACATACTAATTGGTCTCGTCTTTATTCTTGTAGTGATACAGAAACTGCCATTGCCATATTTTATAGGACTTTGAATTCGCTTTTGGATATTTGCGTTCCCCTCACTTATTCTTCAAGTGTTAATAAGCCACCTTGGTTTACGAGGGAACTATCGAAATTGAAAAACGCGAAGACAAAATCTTATAAAAAATTTAAAAAATCGGGAACCACTTTAGATTTATCTTCTTATTTAATACCAAAATCTAGTTTTCTTTCTGTTAACACATCTTGATATAATAATTATCTTAATCGTTGCAGACTAAACTTTTCACGTGACCCTAAACATTTTTATAAATTTGTTAACTCTAAACGTAAGTCTTCTTGCTTGCCGTCCTCAGTATACCTTGATAATACAAAAGCAAGTTCTGATCAGGCAGTAGCCGATCTATTTGCTGAGTATTTTCAATCAGTGTATTCAACGAATTTACATAGAACTAGCAATTCCTATCCTTTTCAAGTTCAATCGTCTAATTGCATATATATCCCAGTTATAACTGAGTGTACGCTTCTAAGTGACCTTAACTCTATCAAACCAGGCTATCTGCCTGGTCCTGATGGAGTGCCAGGTTGTATTCTTGGATACTCTGCGGATTCACTTTGTAAACCATTACATAAATTATTTAACTTGTCGGTAGACACAACAGTGTTTCCTGCTATATGGAAGGAATCTTTTATCATGCCACTCCATAAAAATTCTTCTAAGTCTAACGTTAAAAATTATAAGGGCATATCCAAGTTGTCCGCCATTCCTAAAGTCTTTGAAAAAATTATATGTTCACAACTGCAACACACATGTAGTTCAATTATATCGCCCTATCAACACGGTTTTGTTAGGCGTAGATCTACTACAACTAACCTTCTTGAATTCACTTCGCTTGTTATCAAAGGGTTCCAGGAAAAAATGCAAACTGACGTTGTTTACACCGATTTTAGTAAGGCATTTGATTCTGTTAGTCATTCTCTGTTGCTTAAAAAATGAAATATTATTTGATTTCCATCAAAACTCGTACTGTAGCTTTCGGAGTACTTGTGTGGTCGAACACAATAAGTAGTTTTTTAAACGTCGGTATCTAAACCTATTTTTGTTACCTCTGGTGTTCCCCAGGGTAGTCACCTTGGACCTTTGCTCACAACTTGTTTGATGCTTCAACACTTGACCGCGTGTTTGACATTAAAGATTTAGGCATTATTCTTGATCCTAAATTAAAGTTTGACGCTCATATTTTGTCCATGGTCAATAAGGCCACTAATGTCCTTGGCTTCATCAAGCGGTGGTCGAGAGAGTTTAATGATCCCTACACCACTAAAACGCTTTATACATCCCTAGTTCGTCCCATCCTGGAGTATGGATCTTGTGTGTGGTCTCCACAATACTCGATTCACCAGGATAGAATTGAATCTGTGCAGAAGAAATTTCTTCTATTTGCCCTTAGAAGTTTTAACTGGGTTCCTGGAGTTGACTTACCCCAGTATTCAAGTAGACTCCTTTTGATAAATCTTCCCTCCCTGTTAAACCGTAGAACTATGCATGGAGTATTTCTTATTACTAACCTACTTAATGGTGAAATCGACTCATCAGTTCTTTTGAGTCGAATTAAATTTAATGTCCCAATTAGATCTTCACGTAACTTTTTACCCCTTAGCCTTGATTTTTCTGGGTTTTTCCCAATCCTCGCAACAAATGTTGGACTACTCAATTTTTTATTGACTTTCCCAGAGCTTTAACGTTAACTTTTAAATATTTTTTTATTTATTTAATACTGATAATTAAGCTTATAAAGCTAGATTTAACAGGGTTAGTTATAGCACTGGCTACTAGGGCCTTCGGCTATATGCTAGGGTATAGTTTTAATGCTAGTATAGTTCTATATTTATATTTATATATATATATTTACAATGATTTAGGGTATGGTTTTAATACTAGTATGTTATATTTATATTTATGCATATATATTTACAAATGTACAAGGTTTTTTTTTATATATCTTTGTAGAGTTTTGTTTGTTTAAGGTAGTTTATAATTTTCGAGATATTTAGTTTGTCGTTTATGTTAGTGATACAAGTCGAGGGTTGGGCGCTGTTAAATATTTGGCGTCTGGTTGTATCAAAGTTTGGGCAGGTGTCAAGGATATGGTTAATACTTATATTCACGTTTTGGTTACAGAACTTGCAAATGGGAGAGATAGTTTTATCGATATAGTGTTGGTGTGTTATTTTTGTGTGGCCAAAGCGTAATCGTATTATTTTTATTTGGTCTAGTCTGCAAAAGTCTTGTTGACCTATGTGGGATGTCAATTGCTATCTTCATACCAAATTTGGTGACTCTAGCTAAAAAATTGTAAAAGGTGGGGAAAGGGGGGCGAAATGGGTGGGCGTGGCTCCAAAACTTTAATGCAGTTTTTTGAGGGTCATGACCAGCTATCTTCCTACCAAATTTGGAGGCTCTAGCTCTACAACTCTGGAAGATACACACATTCCCGTTTTTGACGAAGCGTTGGGGTGGATGGGGGCGGCTAGGGCAGTATCGGTGAGCGTGGCATCCAAACTTTTGATGCAGTTTTTTGGGGGTCATCATCACCTATCTTGGCACCAAATTTGGTGGCTATAGCTCAAAAACTGTGGGATATATAGGCGTTTTTGACTTTAAAATGCGGGGGGGCTGGGGACGGAATGGGGGGGCGTGGCTCCAAAATTTTTGATGCAGTTTTTTGGGGGTTGCTAGTAGCTATCTTCTTTCCAAATTTGGTAGTTCTAGCTGTAAGGATGTGCGAAATATGTGGATTTATCGGTTTTGAGTTATCGAATTTATCGATTTGCCAGCCCCCCAGTTATCGTAGAACCCCCATCTTGACACTTTAATTTACTATCCCATAGATAAAGAGAATTGGAAAGTTTCAAGTCTCTAGCTTGAAGGGTGTGGAAAAAACTTGCATACATACGGACGGACAGACGGACAGACACCATGACGGACATTGCACAAAACCAATATACTCTTTACCTTCGGTATCGAGTATAAAAAGCCTATATCTCCCACAGTTTTTGAGCTATAGCCACAAAATTTTGTGCCAAGTTAGGTGGTAATGACCCCCAAAAAACTGCATCAAAAGTTTGGACGCCACGC